>CM054949.1:18373509-18430251 GCA_029168755.2 Tillandsia fasciculata
TTTCTCGGATTCCGATTTCTTGCACGATTCCCGAGGTGATTTGACACCACATTTTGCTGTGGATCTCTGGACAGCGCAACTTCGACGATTATTTCTCCGCGTAGGAATATCGGATCAGGTGATTCAAGAGGCGATGTTGGGTGATTTCGCGAGGAACGCAACCGTGATTGTTCTGGGATTTTAGGAGCTCGGGACAGAGGGAAAATTCCTCGTTTTGCGTGTCTGATTGTAAAACAGCAAATGTAGTTTGGACAACTGTCTATTTACCCCGTGTACACTAGGTGAGTGTAGGACTTGTTACAGGCTACGGTTGTTTAGTAGTGGAGACAGCGGGTATTTTCTGGGTACATCGTGCACGCTTTTCGAGGTGGGTGGTTGCGTATCCCTCTTTGTTGATTTGCACACTAGGAATAAAAGAGGTTTCCCAACTATGACGCTGATAGATAACTTGTGATTATAATAATTGTATTGGCCCCCCTAACTTAATAGTAGCTCTATGTGATAAATTGGGAAAAGGAGATTGGAAAATCGGTATCGTGAACCGCATGCAATTTGTAACCCAAAATATTTTAAAATGATTCTAAAGTATTGTTCACATGAAAACTTAGGTCCTTCTTACAAGTGTTTTTAAAAAGAAACACTTGCATGCTCATGACATTAGTTAGGCCACTATTTTACTGCAGCACTATATTATGGATTTGACTTAGGAGAAAACATGTGTTATTGTTATTCTTCTCTATCGATGCATGATGCTCGAGTCTGATCGGGATTTTGAGATAGTGGTGTCTGGACTTTGAGTTTGGGACAGTGGGAGGTTGTGGGGATTGTGGGGCATAGTGGCAACCGCGGATGTTAGGCGGGTTGACCAGATGTTTTACCTTATCAGATTGGGACTTATGAGTTCAGCGGTGACCGCGGATTGTGGGCGGGTTGACCGGATTGTTTGTTATCACATCAGATTGGGGATCGGGTTGCATTAGTGGATGGAGTATTCCCACTTTGATCATGGTCATGATCCAGTCCTGCTATTGTGAGACATTGGTTACAGTGGATTGATACAGAGATACTTTACTCGTGTGGGTCGCTCCCCTCGAGTGCCACTCCGGAGTAGGCTTTTAGACCGTGATGGGTGCCGGTCGGTTGGTGAGTTGTGAGTGATGACAGAGCAGGCAGTGCCAGTATTTCCTGGCCCTCTGATTGGGTTTTCTTTGGGCAGTCAGCTTTATAGTTGCATCTATACAGTCATCTTTTGGCACTGCATTTAGAGGCATAGTAGTGGTAGTTTCTTTTCAGCAGTATTTATTGCATACCAATGTTCTTTCCTTTTGCCTCTTTATTCCTAGTGGGTGCGTCAGCATCAGAGGTTTTACCCACTAGGGGAGGCTACTGGTTTATCTAGTAGTTCTCACCCCCATTGTTGTTTCTTGTTCCTTTCCCCCTTTGTTTTGCAGAGTCGACTGTGGGAGCTGCTGGGCCTTCGGCAGCAGATCGAGGTAAGAGGATCGCCGACTAGCTAGATCGTCTACCCCGAGCGAGAGATTAGCTAGACTATTACTGTACTCCCATTTTGTATCTCAGACATAGTAGTTTACTTTTGGGTCTGGCTGTGGCCAGCTGGTTGTATTATTTATGGTGAGCTGCGAGTGTATTGTACTTTTATTTCAGTTTACAGGTTATTTCAGTCTGAGATTACTGTTAGTTCTATTAGTTCAGCTATTTATGCTCTTCTACTGTATATTATCTATCTGAGCAGGTTACCAGCGCTTCGTGTACATGGAAAATTCTGTGTACACGGCGGATCTGTTGGCGGGCCCGGGTTCTGGTTACCCCGGGGCGTGACATGCATACTAATAAAAATTAGTTTTTTTTATTTTTTTAAATTAGAATTTTTAAATTTTAAAAGATATTTAAATTTATAAATTTTAAAATTTAAATTTTTTTTTTAAAATTTTTAATTTTTTAACTTATTTTTTAATAAATCTAAAATTTTTGTTTTATTTCAATTTGAAAAAAAAATATAATTTTAAATTTTTAAAATTTATACAATTATTTTATAAATTTTTTTAAATTATATTAAATTAAAAATTAAAAATTTTTACTCTCACTTAAAATTTAAAAATTAATTTTTGCTTACTCTCACTTAAAATTTTTACTCCACTTAAATTTTAATTTTATATGTATTTTTTAAATTTATATAAATTAAAAATTAAAATTTTTACTCCTATTTAAACTTTATTTAAAGGGCAAAATAGTCAAAATAATCAAAAATTTAAATATTTTAATATATAATTTTCTATTATTTAAAGTACTTTTAATTATTTATTATTTATTTTTAATTATGTTTATAATTTTAAATAATATTTTAAACTTATTATTAGGTTGATTATATTATAATTAATTTATTTATAAATTATATCATAAAGGGCAAAATAGTCAATACACAAATTTATCACTTCTCAATTCTTCTTATTTCTCTATACTCAACCAAACACAATTTTTTCTCATTCATCTTATTCTCCTTATTCCTATATAATTTACCAAACATAATTTCCTTTAAACCCGGTATAACTCATAAACCGAACCAAACGCAAATTTACACTAATTCCTGCTAATACCATAATCTATACTTATCCCCGGTATAATAAAATTTTTTTTATCCCCGGACCAAACGGAACCTATTATGTGTTTTTTTTTTTTTCCTTTTTTGTTCTTAGTACACCACGTACACTTGTCTGTATCACCTGACACTATCTTTTTTTCCTCACAAATTAGATTGCTAACATCTTAAATTTTGCTTATCAAATATGATTATTGTGGGAGTCACCTTAATAAATACATCTCCATTCATAGTTTAAGGTGACTTATCTCACTAATTACATCAAGTGATTAATAAAAATGCTCGTTTTGAATTAGGAATAGCAATTCAGCTCGCTATTCGTGAGTAAGCTCGTGTTCGGCTCGAAATGAGCTCGAGATCGAATCGCTCGTTTAGTAAACGAGCCGAACACGAGCTGGGTCAGCTCGCTCGAATTCAGCTCGATACCAACTCGAATATATATTACTATTTAGATTTTAGACTATCAATTTTTTATAAATTTTAATTATTAGATTAAAATTTTAATTTTTTAATTTTCTTTCAATTTTATACATAATATTAGAAATAAAAATTAAACTTGTTGTTCGCGAGCTAGCTCGTGTTCGCCTCGTTAATAAACAAGCCGAACACGAGCCGAATTTTTCAGCTCGATATTTAAACGACTCAGCTCGTGTTCGGCTTGTTTATTAAACGAGTCGATTCCAGTTCGCTCGTATTTGGCTCGTCGACACCCCTATTCTAAATTGATTATTAAATATATTTTGTTTATTAAATAAATAATTGGAGGGGTGTATAAATAGTATTGCTCTAATTCTACGAGGGGGGCGGGAAACGAGAGGCGGGAAAATTTGACCCAATTCCCTGCGCCTATAAATATCTACATTTCACTCTTATATATTATTATTATTATTATTATTATTATTGGGGAAAATGGGGCGAAAAAAGAAAACTAGGGTTTCCGACGCCGAGGACGAAGGCGCCGGAGAGATCCCCTCCGGCGGCGGCGCCGCCGCAGAGGGGAAGAGCTTGTACGAGGTGAGTTTGCTTATTAGAATCACTTTTTTTGCACACTTTTTTCTTTTTTGTAGTCGTTGGGATCTCGAATTAGGGTTCGTTGATCTCCTTTTAAGCCCTAGTTTAGTTGGTGTTGGGAATTTTCGAGTGCGATGCGATGCTAGGGTTTTTCATTTTTTTTTTTTGTGAAAAAAATTGGGTGAGTGTTTGGGCTTCAAATTTGTGGAGAATGGGTGTTCGTTATATCTAAGCATTTAGTAAAAATTCAAATTTGATTTTTATTTTTAAACCCTAATTTGGTCGTAGATGTTGTTGTTTAAGAGAAAGATCGGTAGGAGGACAATATTTGATTGTTCGAGGTTAGGGTTTCAATTTGGTGGAGCATTGGTGTTCGTTCGATCAATTAATTGGTTGGGAGTGTTTGTTTTTTGTTTCATTTAGGAGAAATTATCCAAATTTGATGTGGGATTTTAGGGAAACTCTGATTTTGTTTGGTGGAAGTGCAATGCAATGGGGATTAATTCATGTTTTCAGAAGAAAAAAAAAAAAAAAAGTGTTATAGTGAAAATGTCAACTATATGACATTTGAAATAGTCACACCCTCTCAACTTTTATTTAATTTTTATTTTTCAAATAATTTTATTTGCGATGCTGCATCTAACTAAGTTGGGGATTTTGTTAAATTTGATCTAATTAGCTATTAGTTGTTGATATTATCAATAAACTGTAGTTTCATTTGTTAAAAAGTGATTGAATCGTCAGATTTAGCGAGTTGTTAAAAAAAAAAAAAAAAACACGCAAAAGGTGATATAATGAGAGGAGGGTGTGTATTAAAATTAAAACTGGGGATAATAATGGATATCTTGGTTGATCTTGATATGGCCCTAAGATCTGGAGCTTGAAAAAAAATTTGGTGCCGAAAACCAACTGATTAAGAGCGCTTTGGATGTAGTATCTTAGATTTGTACTCTTATGTCTGGTGAAACTTGCACTGTAACCTTCATTACAATTTAAGCACCAGAGCTAGAAATGCCATTGTACTTCCAAGCTCATCGATAAGCCACATACTTTAATAACATGGTGCGGTTCTTGGATTTTTACTATCGCTAACCATTCTGCCTCTTGTATTACATTTTCACTTTCTCCTTTTCTTTTTTTCCTTTTTTTTTTTCGATTCTTACAATTCTAGACGTGATGGCTTACTGCCATCTGAGAACATTATAGGATTTTCGAGTGCTGCATTGGCAACTCCGAAGTTATGGGTTCCACCAGTTTGCATTCAACCATTACTTTCATTTGGTAACAGTCATAGCATGGAAACTTGGATTCAGTCGTGAGTCTATGTTTTTGTCATATTGTGGCATCCTAGTCCTTACAATTTCCTGGCAAATGAAAATGACATAAACCTGAAGGTTAACTATAATACACTTCTAATTCTTATGCTCGACCCAAATGGCGCTCTTCTTTTTTCCATTTATCCTTGAATTGTAGTTTTAGAAAGTGGGGTAGCATATATTTCACATCTTTTCTCAGTAAATACTGCAGTAATTGTGGCTCTGATGTTGAGTGAAAATATTATTTAAGATATTGCCTTTTCTTTTTACGGGTATAGATCCTTGGTGTAGAGAGGACAGCATCTCAACAAGAAATAAAGAAAGCATACCACAAGTTGGCTTTGCGTCTACACCCCGATAAGAACCCAGGCGATGAGGTAGCATTTATAACACCCATTCTCATATGTTTTACAAAAGAGGTCCTCTAAACTTCACCTAAACCTGAATTTTGTGTTGCATTAGGAAGCTAAAGAGAAATTTCAGCTGTTGCAAAAGGTGATATCTATTCTTGGAGATGAGGAGAAAAGGGCATTATATGATCAAACTGGTATTGCTGATGACGATGTAAGTAGTTTAAAATAACTTACATGTTTATTTGCAAAATAATCGATCTAATTTCCCTGTCTATTTATTCTTCTATGTAAATTTCCCATACTTATCAGGCATTGGTCGGCGAAGCTGCGGAAAATCTCCAAGAATTTTTTAGATCAATGTATAAGCGAGTATGTCAATAATCAAATTCATCATTTTCTGAATGTTAGCCTACGACTTTTCCTGTATCCCTATCAGAAGCGTTTTTCAATCATATGTAGGTCACAGAGGCTGATATTGAAGAGTTTGAAGCTAACTACAGAGGGTCAGATTCAGAAAAGAAGGATCTTAAAGACCTCTATATAAAATTTAAGGGCAATATGAACAGGTAGGCGAGATTAGGGGTAAAATCATAGTTGGAGTTTATACTTTTGCTGTACCCCTTAACCTCTAACTGTTTGCTTGTCAGGCTTTTTTGTTCTATGATTTGTTCTGATCCGAAATTGGATTCACACCGCTTTAATGATATAATTGACGAGGCAATAGAAGACGGTATGTCATTTTTTGTGCGACAACCTTGAATATCTTATCCATTCTTTAGTAAAAATAGTTTGAAGTTTTTTTTTAGCATCTTCTAACTCCAAAGCGCCTATCATTTTTGTGGTTATTTTGATTTTCTATTTTTCATTTACAACCATTCAAAAAGGACATTAATTCCCTTTCCCTTTGAATTTTACAGTGTATCTAGTAGTATTATTAGAACGATGGTGCCCGATCATTTTCCCTGTATTTTTTGTGCTAGGTGAATTGAAGTCGACTAAGGCTTACGGGAAATGGGCGAAGCAAGTTTCTCGAATGGAGCCTCCCACTGATCCTCTAAAGAGGCGAGTGAAGTGAGTGCTTCTCTTTTTCTAGACTATGCTCACCAAATCGTCAATTAGCTTTTCTTATGAGCTTAGTATTGATTTAATTATTTTTTATTCTTGGAATCTTTGAAGGCCAAAGAAGACGGAGAAAGAAACAGAAGATTTGGCAGTAGCAATCTTGCAGCGAAGAACCCAGAGGAAAGAGCAGTTTGATTCCATCATCTCTTCTATCATGGGAAAGTACGATGTGAACGCTTCTTCAGAACCGACAGAAGAAGAGTTTCAGAAGGCGCAGCAAAGGATTGAAAGTAACAGGCTGTCGAAAAGGTGTAAAAGATAAACCTTCAGTATAAATCTTAGCAGTAGCGACAGTAGCATCATCTAAAAGCAGGAAAAAAGAAATGTAATCTTTTGCAGTAAACTGGAACCCTACTGTGTGTAAGTCTTTTGTCTGTTCTAGAGAGGAAAACAAAAATCTGTTGCTTTTGATAAATCAAATGTCTGCTCCTGTTGTGCTATTTTGTTTCTCTTGATATTGTTTCTATTGACAAGCCTGCGCATACATTGCATTAGCGGGAGCTCTTTGATTGTACGATTTGTATCTGATCGGCATTTTCTATCCTAAATTTTGGAATCTTGATTACATTGAATGGCAAGTACAAGTTAATATAGATTGAAGTAACTGATGATGTAGTATTTTTCTTGCATGTTCTTGTGGACTTGAATCTGAATGTATTTTAGCGGCGCTTTGTAATTATGGAAAGTGCTTGCAGGTTCTTAACTTCGCTGGATTGTGCAGAGGTACTCACTTTTGGGGGCAAAATAGCTTTTATTATGTGAATCTCAAAAACTGGGGGTTTATTACTTGCCTTTCTCCTAAGTGAGTAATTTTTTGAGTTCTTATTATTTTTTTTCGGTTTGAATTTGAAAATTTACTGTTTTGCATAGTTCAGTTTTTATAGTTATTTCAGTGCAAGGTTCGAGAGCTCCAGTTCTGAATTGCTATAAAAGTAGAACTTTTGCGCAAGTATATTAGGCCTTGAAACTTAGATAATTATTTCTCTCAAGGGCTTGTTTGGTGAAGGAAATTCGATTAAAGATATAAACAACATGATTTTACTCTTAAATTGTGTTTTCACTTTGAAATTCCTCAATTTGAATGCTCCCATCCCCGAAAATAATGTAAAAGTATACGGAATCCTCGCACAACAAATCACTTGAATGTAAGTCAATCTTAGCTACATTTTATATGCTCACAGGATCAATCAAATATTTGAATTATTTTCTTTTTTCTAAACAAAAAGAATGACTGAATTTGGCAGATAATCACATTATCACACCAACAACAGGATAAACCATCAAAGCAATACTTTTCCGATACTCTCTCGCAAGAAATCGCATGTTTATTTCATTCGATACATGAGCTTATGATGCTTCAAATCAAAGTTGTTATTCTGCACAAAATGAAAACAGAAAAAAAGACATCTAAAAAGACTCAAATACTGCTAGCTAGTGAATGATATGTAGAACTCAGTAGCTAAAGCAAAAAACTAAAGCGAAATCGTCCGATGATTTCAATTATGTACACAGCAAATTCGAAAGAAAGAAAAAAAAAAAGTCGTGGGCGACTTATTCTTGGATCCTAACATCTCTCTCGACCCTTTTCTCAAGCACCCAGATTGAAGTAGACTGTATAGCTCTCATCCGTCAGGCTCATCAACGGCTCCAGCAAGAAATTCCTCTTCGCACCCTTTGCTGCAAAGCTAATCGGATGGTATGGTCTCAGCCCACCGACAATAACAAAACTTGCCGCTTTACTGAATTCCACATTTGAACTTCCTTGGCATTGAACTTGGACATTCTTCCCTTTGGAGGAATCCACTACGCCATACACGAAGCACCCCGGCCTGCTCCCTAGCTCCAAAGAAACCGAATTGGGGTTCCCATCCAATCCTTTAACCAATTGAAACACCGTATCCGGGCCTTTTGTACTCGAGATTGTGAGGTTGTTGGTGACCACCATTCCCGGAAGATCAAACGGCTCGATCATCACGTAGCTTCCCAACTTAGTACTGTTTGCTACGGACGGCCCGCCCTTTATATCCGAAGTGTAGATTCGGAACGTTGCATGGACCGCAGAGTCGGTTGCGGGTTCGGGTTGGTTTTCCAATGTGAGGGAAGTGTTTGAGTAGGTGAAGAAAAGGGTGTTGTTGTTGGATGACTGTTGGGTGAGAGTGGAAAGCTGAGAATTGTATGAAGATGGGATTGGTGTTATCCAATCGGAAATACCGCTGTAATTCCCCGCGTTTACATCCCAATCGCCGGTTGAGAGGCCGGCGAGAAGGTACGGGCCATATAAGATTGCTTGAAGGGATGCATATTCGGGTCGATCATCTGCGAAAATCAACGAAAAGCAATTACCCAAAACAACATTTAGAAAATAATTGATTTTTATCTATAGAACAGCTATTTTTCATTCATGGAATGAAAACTTTATATGTAGAGTTTACAAACCTTTTATGGCTTCTGTCCTCAAACTGAGAGGAAATTGAAGGGCCAAAGAATCATTTGAAGCCCAGTTTTTGTTGACCGAGAGGAAATCACCTGAAAATGACAACGAAAAAAATCTGTAACTTCTGCTGCAGAGGAAAAACAAAAGAAAAGAGGGGGCATACACAGAAATATTGGCTATTTCTCACGGAATGGGCGCAACTATTAAATTTAGTGATACGTAAGCAAATAAAGGGTATTCCTAAGAGAGCATATTGGCATACACAGATATCTTTAATTTTAACTTCGTTCGAATTTTACAGCAGAAAGAAATCCTGCTCGCTACATAGATTTAAGGTAAGAATTTGAGAACTGCACAGAAGAAAACGATACATGTCAAGAAAAGAAGCAAAATTACCTGGACTAGTAAGATTTAAATTTTGAGTATTCAAAGCAGCCCTTCCGCCACTTAGAGATGTCCAAGATGGTATTCTCACATGCAATGTCGAAGACGAACTGTTCCCCTGCAAGAAATTATGAGCCACGATATGAAAAAAGATCTTCAACACTCATTGCACATAAATGAAAAGAAGAAGCCATATATTCACGAAATCCCCCAGTAGTGCAATTTTCACTTTGCACTGCCATTAAAACTACAAGATTTCATCAATTTGCCTCCCTCTTCAGTGTTTCGTTGTGCAAAATATCTATCGCTTTGCTCACAGCGCAGTTTCACAATACACAGAGCAGGATAACTATGTTTTACCTCATTTGCAGAAACAGTGAGTGTAACTTGAAGAAAAGGTTCTGTCGAGCTAACTGGTTGTAATTCTTGAGTGAGAGAAATCCCTCCGGTTTTCCAATTAAAAGTACTCGGGATAAATTGTATGATATAAAGTCCGGGCGTACTTCCCTTCTCCTCAAAGTAAATAGAATCTCCTAACTTTGAGAACGACTCGATTCCTGCGGAGTTAAGATAATGTCAAAAGAGCATGCTTAAGTTGGATGTCGATTGCATATATTAAACGAATATGTAGGCTAACAATGTATATATATATATATATTAGTCATCAATCTAATGCCAAATTAACTCTATATTAGTATTTCCAGCATAGCATCTATTTACAAGCATACCCACGTAATCTTATATATATATATATATATATATATATATATATATATAGCTAGGCTCCTATACCATTGATAGTACTGGAGCTCCGGTACTATAGTCTCGTTTTCGATTTTAGGGTATTCAAATGAACCATCCACTCCGTTAAAAATGATCTAAGATACTCAAAAGTTTAGATACTCACAAAAAAGTACCATCATCTTAAATTCAGGAATCACCGCATTCATGGGCGGAAGTTGATTTTACAGTCAAAAAAAGGCTTCTGAAAGAAGGGTAGTTTTGCCAGATTAAGGGTATATATGAAAGCAATTATGATCTTTAAGGGAGCATATGAACATTCAGATATTTTTACCTAAATTTACCCCAAAGATTGTGCCTAAAAGGAACAAAAGCTCTGAGGAAATGTTTCGCTACCTGTCCCATAACAGCACCAGAATGAGTCATTCGTTGTTCCCCAACCATGATAGCTGCGTGCCTTCGACTGCCCTGCGCCCTGAGGAAGCATATAGATCATAATTCCAGGTTGAACTCCTCGTTGGATGCTGAGGACGCCATTTATGAGGGCTCTCTCGTAGTAATCAGCATATGCAATTTCCTTTGTCCATCTAAATAAGTGGCGAGAGACCTGCATATATACGAGCGATGTAAAAAAAATCATATTAGAGATTAGTATTTTCACACAATACCCACACCACGTTAGAATTTTCTTATATGTCGTTCAAAACATATTCTAAAAAAAATTCTCACCAACCTTAAGCATATTGTAAGTAGTGCAAGATTCTTCATTCTCTGTGTGCAAGGTGTCGGCCAAACGTTTTGGATCGGACCTGCACGAAAAATAGACGCCACAAACAATTGATGAGGATGAAATGTAATTTAATTTCCTAAAAGGAAAGTTCATTAATAATATAATTACCAAAATTCACTGACGGAGGTTCCACCGGTTGCGTACGCATGGGACGAATTCACAGTGTCCATGAAGAACGTTCCGATATCCTGAGCGAATTAAGGGCACCATCAGATTCATCCAATTTCACTATTAGAGAGTCTAAATAACCAATTGAATGACTCCACAACCAAAGGGCATTTTTATACAAAAATGCATTTTCAAGGGACATATATGAATATTCATACTTTACAGGGCTACTATATATGTAAATATCCGATTGTGCACGAGTATAAAAGCAAAAGGTGCAGTAAGGTTTTCTTATTTTATAATAGAACAAAGCATTATGTGACCAATTAAAATATGATGGCGATAATGTATTTACTAATATTTTACCTTGTAAAGCGGATCACCAGTAATCTCATATCGCATTTGCGCACCGATCACGACTGGGATGTGCGTGTTGGTATGAAACCCAGAAAGACTATCAGCCTGAAATTTAAAAAAAAAAAAAAAAAAACGTGAAAAATCTACCTATGGCGAGGTTTTGAATACCCAACAATTAATTTTAACAGAAATTTTTGAAAAGTATAATTACACACATTGATAGAGTTACCATTTAGTTTATTCAATGATGTTCGTACCAATATACATACAGAAACATAAGTAGAAATTTCATTTAATTGAACGAAATTACTTTTCACCTGAACAGCTAGCAATCCAAGAAAGCATGGCTTGTCAAAAAGATGAGCCAGGATCAAATGCTTCTGGTCTTTCTGCATAAATCCGTTAAAAAGCATTTTAAAATCCCATACGAAACAAGACTACGAAGAGGAAATGAAAGATAAAAATTAAAACTTCCCGTCTTGACACGCCGAACCTAAATAATAATTCCAAAAATGCGTCCATGAATGAAGATAATTTTGGAATCTAATTATTTATCACAAGGATTTAAGTGTTGTGGTACGTGATCATGTCGTGCCAATGTGCGTCGGTCACAAAAATACATGTGCTGACACACTACAATATGGAATATTTGTTATCTTTACCATCAATATATTCTAATTTCTTATCATATATCTTTGTCCAACCTTCCTCACTAATTTCAATGAAAAGAGGACTTCAAGAGTACCATCATCACGGGAGTATTATCATGGCAATATTTGGTCGGCATGGTGAGCACGGCCGATGCCCACGAGCACTTATATCCGTGACTTATCAGATTAATACTCACAAAAGAGAAAGTTGATCACTTAAAAGATCAAAGAGAGAAGCTTACAGTTACAGTATAGAGCTTATAAAGAACATCATTCATTCCACCAGTTTCTTCATTGAGCGAATTCCAATGCCTCTCTATAGTGTATTTCTGTATGACATTCTTCACACGGTTCCCAAAGTAGTCGGCCATCCAAACCACCACTCCCAAAGCTTTCTGGTTCCCAGCATACAAATACTGATCGAGAAGGCCCGCCATTATCTGTTGAAATATCATATTAGCTTACCAATAAAATAACAAGTAGCCGCCAAAATGAAAAAGGTAAAAGTAGGTTTGCTTGTGAAGTCGGGGGAAAAAAAAGGACTTATTAGTTTTGTAAAAGAAACTCATTTTATTACTAATGACGATCTAGCACGTAATGCACCTACCTTGTGTATGGTGTAATACGGTGCCCAAACATACTTCACGGCTTCAAAGCGGTCGAAAAGTTCGGGCGGGAAAGCAGAAAGATATCCCGTGCCCATTTGTTTCTGGCAATCATTAAGTGCATCGACCACCGCCGTCATTTTTTGGTAGAGAGTCTCATTATGTGTACTAGCCCACATGAGTGCGGTCGCGCTCATGTAATGCCCTGCAAACACAAGAAGAAAACATCGACTCGATTTTTACATCACAGTAAGAGGGGAAATGAAGAGAGTAATAAAGATTTTGCCGAGTAAACAAAACAGAGTTGATCAAAATAAGACTCACATACATCTAAAAGAATGAATGTTAACATCACAAAGGGGCCCACTTGCAAAAATTAAAAGGTTGGGGACTGAAGAGAAAAGTTTCGTGAAGGTCGAGGACCGATGGTACAACTAAACCGTAATATAAAATTAGTATAAGCAGGCCAAAATGTTTTGAACATCTTTATTTTGAAAAGAAAGTGTTCTTTTCCAAATATTCCTGCACTAAATAGTCTTAATTTCACTATACATAGAAAACAACATGCAGAGAAATTAGTACCATACAACTAGAGATGATATTTTTGTTGCTCAAAACAAAAGTCGTGAAAGGAGAGTCGAAGAAGACAAAGGCGGGTCAGTTCGTCATGTGATAGAATTTGTAAAAAAATCTTTCATAATTCACTTTACATGTTCGGAGAAAAAATTAAAATTCTCTAACGCAAGCAAAAATATGTCAAATTTGATAGATTATAACCATCGACTTGAATCTACATAAATAAACATAAATAGCACTCATCCAAAACTATGACTACACCAAAAGAACAAGCGCAAAGTAATTTATGCCCAATTATAAAGTTGTTAGTAGTTCAACATTCCAATTCGTATGCACCCTGCAGAGAAAATGAATCAGAAAAAGGATTCTGAAACTGAATCAATAACTCTTCATTAGTAATCGCGCGACTACTACTGACCTACGAAATGGCCTCTAAGCTCAACACCGGCCGCCTCCCACCCTCCGTACGGTATGCCGGGCGCCGGCAAACCAGACTGGTTACGGAAATTATGCACCAACCGATCCACATCCAGCAACAACAAATACTCCAAGTTCGTTTGCTGGGCCGTGCCATAAATCGAATCCGGATCAATCCTCACATCTTCGAGCGGAACTTCGGACAAGAAGTTCCCTCCTTGCCACGAATCGATGTTGCCTGAGCTCTTGATGCTTCTGTAAAGCATCAACCAGTCGAATTCTCCGACCGGGGCCTCCTTGTTCAGGAGCTTCCGCGGCATCAAATCCATCCACGTGGATTCTTCGGTCGGGTTTAGATGGTAGTGGGAGAGCATTTCGGATTTCCAGTGTTCATCATTGGTAGTCGCAAGCTGGTACCGGACGGAGTGCGACGAAAGCTGCGTCGGAGAATTTGTGCATTCCTTTGCACAAACATTAACAAATGTTGCAGATAAAAAGAGAACAAGGAAACACAACATTGTGGGTGCCATTTGAAGAAGCTAGAAGAAGCAACTAATGATAGGAGATTAAAAGAACACTAAGAACACCAAAAGAAGTGATTTCCCCCCCTTTTTTTGGATCTAAAGTGGCATGAAAACAGAACCCCACAAGAGAAAAAACAAAATTGAAACAAAAAATGAAACTTTTTGGAATCAAAGTATGCAACTAATGATAAGAGAGTAAAAGGACACTAAGAACAACCAAGAGAAGTGAATTTTTTTTTTTTTTTTTTTTTATGGATTTAGAGTGGCGTAGAAGAGAAACCCACAAGATAAATAACAAAACCAAATTGGACAAAAGATTGAAAAATTTATGGAATTAAAGAGAAAAACCCCACCCAATAGAATATAGATAGATGAAGCAAATAAGAATCCACCAATCTATAAAAGGATTAACCAAAGAAACACCCAAAGATGCTTCTTTTACAGTGCAAAGCGACACTTCATAGTAAACTATGCTTCAAAGAAACAGCAAAAAAAAAAAAAAACCCCAAATGGTGGGGTGGTGAAAGAAATGAAGAAAAAGTGAACTGGGTCTTTGTCGTATACCAAAATCCAACCCCACAAAACCCCAAAGGGGGAGAGGATGTTGGCGAGGGGCCCAAAGAGGTTCCCGTGAACGCAAAGAAGGGATTTTTGTGGGAATTTTGAAGGGAAAGAGAACAAATTGAGCTCAAAAGGGGGTGTGGGGAACGGCTTATATTTATAGCCGCTTCCAAAAGCGGTTCCTCTCGCAGCTGATGATGCCATGCTCCGCCCATGGAGATGGGGTTTTGAAGGGGATTTGGGGGAGGAGATAGCGATGGTTCGCTCAACGATCGCCATTAGAGACGCGATAGCGATCGCGATTCGCGAATCGCGCGAATCGGAGGGGAGACGTTTGGAGGTAAAATTGGTGACGAGGGTTTCAAACAAATTTAAAACCCAAAAAAATATAATGGAGTTAATTAATTATTAATTAAAGGAATAAGTATAAAATACGAAATGGGTGTAAAATTTTTTTGATATAATTTTAAAAATAAGATATTTTATATTTGGTATAATAATAAGAAATAAAAAAATAAAGAGTATTAATTGTTTTAAATATTTTTTTTACTCTCTAATTTTATTATATATAATAATAAAATGAGGAATGGTGATTCAGAAGACGTGGAAGAATATTCAAAAAAAAAAAATGGTTAAAAAAAATAAAAACAGTAATTTTTACTAATTATAGTTGTATTGGAATAAAATATTTTTATAATTTTTAATTATTTGAAAATAAAAAAATATATTTTTTATTTCCAAACAATTTCAATACCGAATAGACCGTTGAAAAAAATGATGAGCAATGCTACGGCGCACACCCCACTAATCCAAAGTGGAGTGGACTCTATCAGTCAACGTAAAATCTTTTTAGGATTTACAAAAAAATATTTTTTTTTTGAAAATAATTGACAATTTTTTATCAAAAAAATAACTACCTCCGATAAATTTGGAAACACCTCTCTCCATTTTTTCTTATAATTGTTAGTCAAGTTATTTTCACAAATATTTTGAAACTTATCTTATACTTTATTTAAAATTATCAGAAAATTATATTACATGTCGTGAAACAAATTTGTTTTTTAGTGTAACATTGTGTTTTATATTTTTCATCTCGAATCGTTTACTATATATATTTTATTTTCACTATATTATTTAAAATATTATATTTAATTATTTAATTATTATTTTAGGGATAATTGCCTGTGTATCCCTGAAATATGAAGAAATATCTGATTTACCCCTCTTATTTTTTTCTTTCTAATATACCCTCATACGTTCCACCGTTATTAAAAATACCCCTACCGTTTTCCTTGTTAAGTTAACTAGGGTTAAACTAGAGTTAAATAATAATCGGAGTTGAAAACTATCAGATATACCTATTTTGCCCCGGTTTAGGGTTTAGGGTTTAGGGTTTAGAATTTTTTAGGATTTTAGGTTTAGGGTTTAGGGTTTTAGGGTTTAGGGTTTAGGATTTTTTAGGGTTCTAGGGTTTAGGGTTTAGGGTTTTAGGGTTTAGAGTTTAGAATTTTTTAGGGTTTTAGGGTTTAGGGTTTAGGGTTTAGGGCTTTAGGGTTTAGGGCTTTAGGGTTTTAGGGTTTAGGGTTTTAGAGTTTAGGGTTTAGGGTATATTTGAAAGGGCAAAATAGTAATTGCACACAGATAACGGCAGTTTCAGAGTTTAACTTCAGGGGTATTTTCCATAAGTTGGAACGTAAGAAGGGTAGTTTTAATATTAGCCTTCTAAGAGGGGTAAATCTGAAAACAGAGAAATTTTTAGGGGTACGTAGGAAATTGCCTCTTTATTTTATTATAAATACCAATTGTTAAATAGAATAACAAAATGATATTTTTTTTTGCGAATCATAGAATAATAAAGTACATGTTGGTTATTTATTTATGAATTAAAATAGGTCTAATTTTTTGTCCGTGACAATAAATTCAGAAGACTAATAAGTTGAGTTGGGTGAGCCCAATAAGTTGAGTAGGGCTGCGGTCCACAATAGACCTAACAGCAAGAGGCCCAATAATAGACCTAAAGTCTAGGTGGGTTGAGTCGGTCGAAACCCGTGGGCATTGTGTTTGTACGCTTTAACCTACCGTTTGGTTCGGGGATAAGGAAAATTTTATTATACCGGGGATAGGTATAGATTATGGTATTAGCAGGAATTAGTGTAAATTTGCGTTTGGTTGGGTTTATGAGTTATACCGGATTTAAAGAAAATTGTGTTTGGTAAATTATATAGGAATAAGGGGAATAAGATGAATAAGAAAAAATTGTGTTCGGTTGAGTATAGAGGAATAAGAAGAATTGAGAGGGGATAATTATGTGTTTTCACTATTTTGCCCTTTAAAATAAAGTTTAAATGGGAATAAAAATTTTAATTTTTAAATTTATATAAATTTTAAAAAATACATAATAAAAATTAAAGTTTAAGTGGGAGTAAAAATTTTAAATGAGAGTAAATAAAAATTAATTTTTAAATTTTAAGTGGGAGTAAAAATTTTAATTTTTAATTTTATATAAATTTTAAAAAATTTATAAAATATTGTATAAATTTTATAAATTTAAAATTAATAATTTTTTTTTTCAAAAATGAAATAAAATAAAATTTTTAGATTTATTAAAAAATAAGTTAAAAAATAATATTTATTAAATAAAAAATTTTAAATTTTAAAATTTATAAATTTAAATATCTTTTAAAATTTAAAAATTCTAATTTAAGAAAAATTAAAAAACTAATTTTATTGTGTATGGAAAAGAAAGAAAAAAAAAAAGAAAAAAGAAAAAAAAATACCGTGGAGAGAGAGAGAGGAGGTGCAGAGAGAAAGAGGATTTCGATTCCCGTGCCAGGAATGGAAATTCCAGGTGGGGGTGGGAATTTCAATTCCCACCCCCATCCCAGCTATTCCAGAATAGCTGGAATAGCAATTCCAGCTATTTTCATTCCCGTTTGGAAATGGATTCAGGGATAAGGGGGTTATTCCCCCCTTATCCCTGTTACCAAACGGCCCCTAAGTAAATTGGTTGCGTATTTCTAACCGTTCGAGTTTTTGGAGTTAATTGTGATACCCCCGAAATTTGGATTAGTTCTATATATAAATAATATAATAGGACTAAATCTCTTAACCCGACTATGACATTTTGGTTGGTAGCAAGATCCAAAAGGTTAAGAGAGTTAAGCGTGAGCAAGATCCAAGAGATTAAGAGAATTAAACGTGTCAGAGCTAGAGTAGTTTTAAAATGGATGAACCCTGAAAAGTTGGGACAATATTGATTATAAAATATCACATTAAAAATGGATGACCTACTGAAAATTAGGATAATATAGATTATAAAATATCACATTAAATTATATGAGGACTTATGATTAGTAAAAAAATATTATTTTATTATTTTCAATATTTTAGCTAGTTTTAGGATGGGTGATTCATGCAAAGTTGGGACTATATAGATTATAAAATATCACATTAAATTATATGAGGACTTATGATTAGCAAAAAAATATTATTTTCAATATTTTGCTAAAATATAGAAAAAAATAATTATATTCGTTTTTTCACTTTTTCTAATTTTCAAAAATTTATATTTTATCTTTTTTAAAATTTTAACACTCTTTTAGGATTTTATCACTATTCAGTTAATTTTTTATAATTTATACTAAAAATATTATTAAAAATAATAAAAATATATTAAAAATATTTTTATATAATGAATAATAACAATTTGATATTTTGCTATCTCCGTTAACGTCGTAAATTTTAAAAATATTTCTAAAATTTTTAAAAAATAAAATATAAAGTTTTAAAAGTTGAAAAAAAAGTAAATATTTGCATAATTTTTTTATATTTTAGTTTTATTATTTTATAAACTCATACGATAAATTAAATATAAAATTATATAATAATTAAACTTAATTATTTGAATTAGATGCCGAAAGATAAGAAGAAAAAATAAAATGCACGTTATATATTTCATTCATTTCAGAATAAAATAAATTTTATTAGTTACTTCAAAATAACTAATAAATTATATATATATTATATTAAAATAAATAAAATATGTACTGTATATCCGAAAGTGAGTGCAGGAATAGTACTACTCATTTGGCAATGAAACTATTTCTGGGATAAGGGGATATCCCTCTTATCCCTCCAAATATATCAGAAACTACGAAAATATTTTATTTTAGTACAACTAGAATAAATGAGAATTACTGTTCTCACTCTTTCCAATCACCCTCTTGCTTTTTTCTTGAATATCCTCCCACGTCTTTCTAGGCACTATTCCTTGCCTCATTATTACATAATAAAGTTTGAGGACAAAAATATCAGTTAAAACCACTAATACTTTTTATTCTTCTTATTTCTTATTATCATACTAAATACAAAATTTTTTATTTTTAGAACTATACCAAATATTTTTTTACACTAATTTCGTATTTTATACTTATTCGTAAGAATAAAAGAATACCAGTAGTGAGGGCGGTGGATAGATATTTTTCTCGATTCTTGTGCATGTGTGGGAGTGGTTTGTCCGCCAGTCCATTATTTTTGGACAGAGGAGAAAGCGCCAGACTGGCGCATATGCTCTTTCTGCAGCAACAACTTAAAATTTTATTTTTTTATACATAAAAAATTTAATTGTTACTAAATAAATATAAGCTTGAATGCGAGTACAAATAATAAAAATTTGACGAATTTAAATTTGAATTCGAATAGAGATTTTGTCTTTAGCCGATCTGAATTTGTATCTAATTTCAATCTGAATTAATTTTATATTATATATAAATATATAAATAATTATATTTCTTTGTGAATTCGGATCTGAATATGAACCCAATTCTAACCCGAATTAATTTTATATTATAATTATGTTTTTTTTGCAGCAATGTGAATGGTTGAATACATAAAATTTTATTCAAACCGAACTCAAATCTAAACAAAACAATTTTAACTTGATGCTAAATAAATATAGTTTCGAATACAAGTATAAAAAATAAAAAATTTGATGAATTTGAATTCGATTATTGATTTTGTCTGTAGCCAATCTGAACTTGAATTCGATACCAAACCAAATTGATTTTACATTATATTTAATTATGCTTTTTTTGCAGCAAAAATTAGGGATGTGAATGATATGAATATCTAAAATTTTATTCGAGTATAACTCGTATTCGAACGGAACAGATTTAACTAATAAGAAATAAATATTGTTTCAAATATAAGTATTAAAAAATAAAAATTTAACGTATTCAAATTCGAATATAAATTTTGTTTTCAACCGACTTGAACTTGAATCCAATCCCAATCAAAATTAATTTTGCATTATATATAATTATGTTCTCTTTGCAGCAACAATGTGAATGATACATATAACTAAAATTTTATTCGAACCAAACTCAAATTCGAACAGGACGGATTTAACTGGTGCTAAATAAATATAATTTTGAATACGAATATAAAAATTAAAAATAATTAAAATTAATAAATTAATTAGTTAATTTAATCAATAAATTAATAAATTAATTATTTAATTATCTAATAATTAGATATTTAGTCAATAAAATAATTAGATTAGTCAAAATATTAAATTAATTAAAAAATTAATATAATAATTAAAATTATATTTATTTAAATTAAGTTTATTTTCAAGTGGGAATAAACTTATTCTAGGAAGAAGACTGGAACATTAATTTTAATCTTATACCAGATTATTCTAGAAATATGAGAACTGTTATTTTTATCCATAATCAAATATATTTGAGGAGTACGGCTAAAATAGGGTATTTATAAAATTTTACATTTTTATCCTGTTTATATTTTTTTGGATTATACAATTAGCATTTTTCTTTTTACAATGGTATTAAAAAAAAATTAAAGTATGCTTCTGAAAGAATACTTATTGTATATTTCAAATAAAATATACATTTTACATAAATTTGTACTTCATACACCTTATTAATCACTTTTAAAATTATGTACTCTTTATTAATTATTTTTAAAATAATAAGTAGAATAAATTTATATATTGTATTATAAACTTCAATTAAAATGTACAGTGAATTTATATGGTACACGCCGCTTTGTGAGAGTGACTCACACGTGCGGGCCATGTGGACCACACGGAGATCGACCACGTTATTTTTTTTTATATATATATATAAAAATAGTACATGCAATGTGTCTGTGTATGTAAATAAAAGTTATACAATCCTCTTTTCTCCTTCATAAAGTATAAAAATTTAAATATAAGATAAATAATTTGACTTTCCATATACTTAAATATTTTTAATTTATAATTTTTTAATTATAGTGTTATTATTTGATAAAATCTACTTACCTAATTATTTGTTGTATTTTTTTTTATCTATACAAACACATCCTTAACCATTATTCTACTAAATTTTTATGATCATATACTACTGTAAAAAATTATTAATATGACACCCTAATAGTTCTACATCGGATGTGAATGAAAATATGATTAGATATATAAGAGAAATGAATACTATTAATAATAATTGAGCTTAAGTATTTTGGGTTGTGCTTTGGGCCCAACGAATTATTATTGCTAGTGGGCCGAATCATTATATTTGGTATGCACCTCTCTGCTGAGCCTGAGTATAGATGACAGGACTGCTATGTGCTGTGTGTGTGTTTGGACTGTGACACCCCCGAGTATAGATGACAGGACTGCTATGTGCGATGACAGGACCGAGTATAGATGACAGGACTGCTATGTGCGATGACAGGACAGGACCGAGTATAGACGACAAGACTGCTGTGTGTGTGTTTGGACTGTGTGACAGGACCGAGTATAGATGACAGGACTGCTGTATGTGTGTTTGGACTGTGTGACAAAACCAAGTATAGATGACAGGACTGTGACACCCCAATAGTTCCGTAAGTAATAATAATAATAACTCCCAATAGTCATGGGTACTAATAATAAAATTGGGCTTAAACATTTTGAGCTCTCCCAATAGTCATGGGTACTAATAATAAAATTGGACTTAAACATTTTGAGCTGAGTTATTATTATTGTGACACCCCAATAATCCCGTAAGTAATAATAATAATAACTCCCAATAGTCATGGGTACTAATAATAAATTTGGGCTTAAATATTTTAAGCTGGGTTATTATTATTAGTGAGTAGTAAAAATTTATTATAATTAGAATTAATTTCGCCCACTCCATATCACCATTTCAATCAATCAATCATCATTTTTGTTTAGATTTCACATACATATCGAAGATTAAGTACATTGTTTCTCTAATAAAATTATTAATTCTTACTTGATCCATAAAAATATATTGGTTTAAAAATATCAGTATTCTATTCTATAGCGAAAGATCAGATTGGATTGAATTCCGTTTGAAATAGCGTGTGACTGCATTAGACCGAGTCATATTCGAAGTGACCGAAGTTGATTAGACTGAATCACAATCAAGACCGAAAAACATTGCATCTATATACTTTAAATAAATTAATTATAAATTTTTAATAACTCGATCATTTGAAATTAATGATTACCGCCAACGATCCAACGATCTGAATAATACGCAAAGAAAAAATATTATTATTGATTAACCTAATATTCTAAACTTATCAATATTTGATAAATCAAATATTCTACAATTAATTGATGTTAAATAAATCAGGAATTTTAAAATTGATCAGTGGTTTTTTAAGTTCTCTATCTACACTAACAAGGATTCAATATATCTATCTTAAACTTAGAATGAACTCACTTTTATGAACATATTCTTAAGTTTTAATTTTGTAAAATAATTTTTATTGAATAAATTAAAAATTTTACTAAATTTAACCATAATTCAATCAAACTCAAGGGTTCTAATCAGTCTTTTAGCAAATAAAACGAAAACAATCAATGACTAATAGTTGCATAGATATCAAATTTGATTAAACTTTTAATTTATATAATTCTAATAGTCAAGCAAAAAAATAAAAAAAATAAAGAAAAAGAAAAATGTATGGATACCCCTCAACTATCGACTGTTTCTGAAATTTCTCTAATCATTTTGCCTGTTACTTCAGTTTTATTTGCTATTAAAGTAACTTAAACTATTAAATTTGATAAAATTATCAATTAATTTAGGTGAAAACTCCCGCTAAAATTACTCGCAAAAACTTAAAGTTAAAGGAGTGTGAATTTCAAAATCCCTAGAGTTGAGGGGGCCTCCAAACATTTTCATTTTTTTTTTTTTTTTTTGGAAAATGCTACTTGTATATCTTAAATGATGTGTATATTTTATACACTCCACTAATTTTAAGATAGGATAAATTTTACTAGTCATATCAAAATGACTAGTGAATGAAGGTGTATTTTACTGGTTATTTCGAAGTGTTCAGTGAAATTCACTCCACACAGAATGAGTGGGTTTTTAGGTAAAGGTAAGAAATAAATCTATTTTAGAGTGTACCAATAGCATTTTTCTTTCTTTTTTTTTGGAAGAAAAAAAGTTAAGGGGTCTATTGTAAAATAGGTTATAGTCAAGGAGTTCTCACTAAATTTTATTTTAGAAAAGAAAAATGTTACTTATGCACTCCATTTGGGGCGTATATCTTATCTCTTATTTATTTTAGGATAAGATACATTTTATTAATCACATCGAAGTGAATTATAAAGAAAATTTCACTCGCATATATTATATATTTTATTTGGAATGTATGGATAGTAATTTTTTTTTTAACCTAATTAATAGCATGGTCCAAAATTTACTAATTTAAGCTTGTTTAAGTTTGTGGAAGGAGACAACACTTAATTGATGTTTGGAAACTTGGGAAAGCAATGGAGAGCTCTCTAATTAAGCTGTCCCTTTCCAGAAAAATGATATTTATTAGGGTGGCTGCTGACATTTTCAAGCCATGAGGCCCATGACACTGATGTTGTAATTAAGAGAGATAGTACAAAAAGCATTTTTTCTGTAAAATTAATATAGCAATGCTAATGCTAGTGGTACACCCCATTTAGGGTGTAGGATTATATCTCATTTATCTAAGAGTGTAAATTTTGTACCCATCACTTCAAAATTTATATAATAATACTAGTGGTACACTCCATTAGCATTAATATAATAATGCTAGAATGTACATCCCAATCCCAACGCTTCGCAATCATTTTCTGCTCTGAGAATCCAATCCCAACGAGATTTTCCGACCACAAAAACATTAATGCCATTTGTATTATCCCTCCGCCAGTGCTTGAACACGACATTCTTTGTAAAATCAAAGCACAGCTCGTCAAGAGTCGTCACTGCCTGCTCATCCACCGTCTCCGCTGTGATAATCGGCTCTATTCTGAAAATCCCGGCACAAGAGTAAAAAATCTTCTTTGGTCTTTAATTATATAATCACTACCATGATCATGTTTATATATGTAGTCCCATTCTTAGTCAATATTATTTGAACAAATAAAAAGATACTAAAAGTGAAGCAAAGCAAGCAATTAAACATGATAATGTTCTTGTCATAAAATTATCATTCACCATGCTAATAAAGTTTAAAAGTAAAAATACTAATGCTTCCACAAGGAGTACTACTCATTGAAGCTAGAACATATATATTTTCTCCTTAGTTACTATCATTACAAAAATGTGATAGTAATTCCATAAAATCAAAATCATGCATGCCTAGCTAAGTAGGGCATGGGCATGAGAGAGAAGGGACAACATAGCCTTTCTCATTTACTTGTGCATTGTAACATGTTGTGGTCGCATCTTCTCCTCCTTGGTTTGTAGATTGGATGTTGATGTCCTCCATGGTGATGCCTGTACATGGTGCCGTCTCGCTACACGCAAGGCTTACAGCAATGCCACTCGATGATGTTCCTTTTACCTCAAAATAATGCACATCACGTACTTGAACCGCAGATGTCTAAAACATGTGATAACAAAATTATCGTGCGAGTAAATAGAAGGTAATAACGTACATACAAAACTGGCATAAACTGGTTTGTTAAAATATCGAGCTAAAAACTTCATCTCGCGTTCGGCTTGTCAAGATTTCGAACTGAAAAAGTCAGGTCATATTCGGCACGTTTATTAAACAAACGATCGATGTCGAGCTCATTTAAAGCCGAACGCGAACTGACTCGCAAACAATGAGCTGAATTTGCTAGCCATAATATATAGGGGTAATTTCCTATATACCCTTAAATTTTCCTGTTTTTAGATTTACTTTTCTTAGAAAGCTAATATTAAAACTACCCTTCTTACGTTCCAACTTCTTTCCAAAATATCCCTGAAGTTAAACTCTGTTAGTGTACCGTTTGGAACTGCCGTTATCTGTGTGTAATTACTATTTTGCCCTTTCAAATATACCCTAAACCCTAAATCCTAAAACCCTAAAACCCTAAACACTAAACCCTAGAACCCTAAAAAATTCTAAACCCTAAACCCTAAAACCCTAAAAAATCTTAAACCCTAAACCCTAAACCCGGGCAAAATAGATATATCTGATAGTTTTCAACTTCGATTATTATTTAACTCTAGTTTAACCCTAGTTAACTTAACAAAGGGAAACGATAGGGGTATTTTTAATAACGATGGAACGTATGAAGGGTATATTGGAAAGAAAAAAATAAGAGAAAAAAATCAGATATTTCTTCATATTTCAGGGTTACACAGACAATTATTCTTATATATATATCATATATTATATAAGCAATTATTTCTAATATATATATATATATATATATATATATATAGTGAGTCACATACATAGTTCTAAACTAGTAATTGAAACATACCTTATTTTGGCAGTTGTTATCTCCAACACAATAATACTGATCTATGACTATTGGTTTCTTCACGGAATAAAAGATAATATGACTAAATGTTATCTCTTTCGCATAACCTGAACCACCCTGCAGATAAAAGGATACAAATAAATTAAGAAAAAATAACGCAATAATATAAATTTTTTTGATCTGAAGGATGAGTTTTATATATATACCTGCCATGTTTTAATCCTTACGCCGTTCGTCGTATTGATCAATTTGCAATAAGAAACATTAATTTTCTCTACTTTTGCTTCAGAATCATGCTTGCCCAAGCTTCCAATGCTAAACATAAGTAAGAAATTTACTTAGTCAAAATCAAAATGCAAGTAAGCTAATATTTTATTTAATTTGTAGCATTTAATAATCCAATATTGGTCCAATAAGCTTCATAGCTAATAATATCAAAAAAATTTAAAGAGTAAACATATATGTTCTAATTGTGGGTTATTTATCATACTTTTTAAGCTTTACATTGTAGTTTCTTTGGTTGCATATAAGTATAAACTTGTTTTCCAAAACAAACTTTAAAATAAGACACTATTAATAGGAGGAAATGGCCACAAGGTGGTGTTTTGTTTCATAGTAAAAAAAAAGGAATAATTGCCTGTATATCCCTGAAATCTGAAGAAATATCTGATTTACCCTTCTTATTTTTTTCTTTCTAATATATATCCCTCATACGTTCCACCATTATTAAAAATACCCCTACCGTTTTCCTTTGTTAAGTTAATTAGAGTTAAACTAGAGTTAAATAATAATTGGAGTTGAAAACTATCAGATATACCTATTTTGTCCGGGTTTTAGGGTTTAGGGTTTAGGATTTAGGGTTTTAGGTTTAGGTTTAGGGTTTAGGGTTAGGGTTTTTTAGGGTTTTAGGGTTTAGGGTTTAGGGTTTTAGGGTTTAGGGGTTTAGGGTTTAGTGTTTAGGGTTTAGGATATATTTGATTTAGCAAAATAGTATATTTGAAAGGGCAAAACGGTAATTTCACACAGAGAGTTTAACTTCAAGGGTATTTTGGAAAGAAGTTGGAACGTAAGAAGGGTAGTTTTAATATTAGCCTTAGGTAAATCTGAAAACAGAAAATTTTTTAGGGATATATAGAAAATTGCCAAAAAAAAAAAAAAAAAAAAAACAAAAAAAACAAAACAAAACAAAACAAACAGGAAACAATTGGTGACTGAAAAAGAATTTTTTGTCCATTTGGTTTATAGAAAAATATAGTTTTCCTAAAAAAATTTCCTCGAGATTTCATGAGAAGTAATTTTAATAAAATCAACCTGATGCCATGTCCAGGACCGCATGTTATCCGAGTTACATTGATGTCATAGGTATCGGTACCGATCGACACACAATCATCTCCTACAATAATCAAAATAGACAGAAGATCAAT
The DNA here is from genome assembly GCA_029168755.2 of Tillandsia fasciculata. Lineage (NCBI taxonomy): Eukaryota > Viridiplantae > Streptophyta > Magnoliopsida > Poales > Bromeliaceae > Tillandsia > Tillandsia fasciculata. Next base: position 18,400,256 of record CM054949.1, read on the forward strand.
AAATGTAACGCATCGATCATTCGACTGTAATCGTGTCTAAGATCTCCACATGTTGGCTTTTTTCGATGTGTTGTCGTTATAATCATATCAAGTAATTTCTATCTAAAATTTAACTTAATAAAATTACCTGTTCCAATAATCGAGTCTAAGATCTCCACATGTTGGCTTTTTTCGATGTGTATACCGTCGGTATTCGGACTAAACTCAGGAGATGTAATTGTTAGCCCTCTTATATAAGCTCCAACGGTTTGATAAATGGTCACATGCATTCGAGAGCTGTTTACGAACTTCAAATTACTAAGATGAACATTGTTGCACTTCAGAATAAAAAAGGACTGCATTGAAAATTATGATTAGAAGTTAGATCACTGTGAAAATACCAAACATTAAAAGTATGATGAGATCAATTTATATATAATTGATTCTTTTGTTATCTCATTTTGTTTTAGAGGAAGCTGAAAAATTCAGCTCGTGCTCGACTTGTTTATTAACGAAGCCAACATAAGCTGGGTCATGAACATCAAGTTAGATTATCAGCTTTACTTTTAGGTTAAAATGTTAATCTAATAATTGAAATTTATGAAATATATATTGATCTCTTTACATTTGGTTTTTTGGCCTAAAATTCAAACAATAAAAATTTCTAATATATATATATTCGAGTTATGTTGAGCTGAACACGAGCGAGCTGATCCTAGCTCGTTAAGGTTTCGAGCTAAAAATTTCAATTTGCATTCGACTCGTTTATTAAAGGAGTGATCGATCTCGAGCTCATTTCAAGACGATCACGACCTAGCTCATGAACAGCGAACTACATTGCCAACCCTATAGCCAAGAAATTTATTTTTCACGACGTGAAATTTAGTAGTAAATTCTCTATTAATCTATCTTAGTTATCTATATATGAAATAAAAAAGGGGAGCGAAAACATAATCTAATCTAAAGTTTTTACTTACACATAAGCTAATTATTTTATAAAAAAAAAACATAATATATTGTGGCTTGACAATGAAATTGAAAAGTAAAATTGAGGCTTTGCAAAAAGTGAAATTCTAATATGCATGCTAATAGTTTAGTCATATACTCACATCAACTAGGCTTGAGCATTCCTGAAAAAAAAAAAAGAGAAAAAAAAGCAGCATATATAAGAATGTGGTAATTATAGTAATATGCAAATAATTACCATATATTTAAACTGGATTAATGTTATAATATTAATTCTTGGTTAATTTTGTGATTAGTTATTATTTAATATTGATTTGATATTTCAAGTTGCATGTTTACATGACCTTTTTTGTACCTTGAATCTCAAGTAGGAGTGAGCATCATTTGGTTTGGTTCAATTTTTACAATTTTTTGGACTAAACGGACCAAACCGAACCGAATTAGAAGCATTAACTGAACCGAACTAAGCTGAAATAATTAATTTGATCAGTTTGGTTTGGTTTATTTAGTTTTAATAAATTTTTTTATTTGGTTTAAATCTTTTTAAACTAGTAAAAATAAGATATATTCATGATTAGTTTAACCCTAAAAAGTAGAGCTTATATACTTTTAAAACAAAGTATATAAAGAGATTTGTGCTATTGTAAAGTAAACTAAAGAGATAAAAAAAAGAAAGTACAATAGCACGGATCTCAATACAAATCTAATGATAAAAAAATTTACTAGTAAAATTGAGATTGTGCTTTTAAAAGTATATAAGCTTTGCTCAATGCTAAAAATCATTAATCTAAAGCTAATAATAATTAATGGTAAAAAATATACAAATGATGTGTGCATGTAATTTAATTATATGTTTTCATGAGCAAAATAATAGGGTTAAGTGCAAGTAGATACACAATTAACTATTTATTGAGAACTTTACTTCATTTTCTTTACAAGACCACCAGGGTTCTCCTCGACCGTCGATCTGACCAGATCCATCAATATTTAACCCATCAATGTTCCAAAAAGTGATCCAATGGTCCGCATCCTTCGACCATATCTTATTTGGAGCCACAATATTTCCATCAACCTATATATTTTCAATCATCAATATATGAGCCATTGATTGCATCCTTAATTAATTTGCTATTAATTATAACAGAATTATTTAATTACTTAAGTGATTTGTATATAAAAAATTGTGAACATAGATAAATATATAGAAAGGGTCTATTACGTACGTACGTGCATGGTGTTTGCATATATACGCACCGGCCCTTGCAAAATTGATATTTTGTGCATGTCCATAAAAGACATATTTATTTGCATTCAGGCCCCTATCTACACGCATGGGAGCAGATTAAAACACAGTTTCCAAGTGTGCACATATAAATATCAACAATTCACATGCATTTAAATAATTTAAAATTTGCAGGGGGTATACAAGAAAATGTACTTCATTAAAGTAATTAACAATGCTTCGCAAGTTCGAAATCTAAACATTACTTACCCGGAAATGGATGTAATTGGATTTGCAGGGTCCTTCGAAGTTCACTTGCTTCAACATGAATGTCGACCCCGAGGGTACAAGCACGGTCGAAGAAGACGATGCGGCGCACGCGGCGCGCCAAGCATATAAAAATGCCTGTTGTATGTACAACAATAATGGTAACAATATTTTTAATATTTATATTCAAAAAATAATTCTTAAATTTGAGCTGAGGGGCATAATTAATGAGACTGAAACTAGAATTTTTTTTGTTAAATAATATAAAATAATTATTTAAAAAAAAAAAAAAATTTATTAGAGAATAATTATTTTTAATATTTATATTTAGAATAAATTACAGAAAATCCTCTTATAGTATACCGTTTTTTTATTTTACCTCCCTGTCTTTCAAAAGTCTACATTTTGCCCACTCGTAATTACGAAATTATTTTTAGGAAGTAATGGAACTAATAAAACCTGTGAAATGACGATAATGTCCTTATCCCTTATCCCTGTGCTTTACGATGCGCAGAAGATGCAGCCCGGCGTCGGTGGCGGCAGTGGCGGGGAACGGCGCGCGGATATCGCTGCTTCCGACGGACATATCGGATTTGAAATCGGGGCCGGTGCGGAACCTTGGCGTCGTCCCCTTCGTGTGGGAGCAGCGTGCGGACCAGCCCAAGGCCGACGCTAGCGCGGGCGCCGCGCGGCCACCGGCGGCGCCGCGGCCCCCGCCCGTGAAGCTCAGGAGCAGTGTCCGCACTCATCGGCACCCGCCTCCCACGCCTCCCGATGATGAGGCGACGCCGGCTTCGCCAGATCGGGGTGCCCAGGGAGTTGGACCCCGCGTGGACGCATGAAGCGTCCGCTCGGCGGCCTATGGGGGCCCGCCACGTGGCGGCCCCCTCTCACCCCGCGCTGACCCGCGCTAGAGAAGGCGCGGGTCCCCGCGCGCTGACCTGCGCCAGCACGCGCGTGTGCTTCCCCACGCGCGTGCTACGCGCAGTGGTGCGACGAGTGCGGCGCCGCCACGTGGCGCCCAACCAGCCTCTGGCCGCCCGGGATACCAGCACGTGGCCCGTCGCCGAGGAGGGCCGGGACGACGACTGCGCCGACGATCGCGGAAAGAAAAGTACATAAGAGGGAGAAGAGTGGAAGGGAGAAAAAATAGGGGGTGGGGAGGGGTATTTTCGGTATATTACTTCAGAAATTGACGACTTACTGACGGAATTCTGACGGCGGGGGTAAATGCACAATTTCGTATTTATGAGGGGGCAAAATGTAGATTTTTGAAAGACGGGGTAAAGTGAAAAACCGATATATTATAAAAAAAATTTCTGTAATTTAACCTTTTATATATATATATATATATATATATATATATATATATATATATATATATATATATATATATATGAGATTGATAAATCATACAAATGTGTCATCTGAGGTGGCATCTCCTTTGGCTCCATAGTCGACAACATTGTAAGTGGCAGTAACCAAATTCCCTGCTGCTAAAGTAAGAGAAGCAACCACCAAAAATGCTAGAGAGTCCATAAAACCCTGCATATATAATATATGCATCCACATTACATTTAGTAGTGACACAAAAAAAAGAAAAGTAAATAATAATAATAATAATAATAATAATAATAATCAAAAAAATGTACTTTAACTTTACTCTCTCTCTCTCTCTCTCTCTATATATATATATATATATATATATATATATATATATATATATATATATATATATATATATATAAGAATTAGGCTAGAATACTATCGATAGCACCAAGTCATTGGTGCTATCAAGTTTTTAGCCGTTGGATGAAAAAATATGCGGTTGGGATTATAGTGGTCTCCTAGGGTTTACTAGGTGGTTGGTTGAATAGTAAATATCTTAGGGGACCACTATAATCCTAACCGCATATCTTTTCATCCAACGGCTGAAAACTTGATAGCACTAATTGTTTGGTGCTATCGATAGTATTCTAGCCGGACTCTATATATATATATATATATATATATATATATATATATATATATATATATATTTAACATTTTTTTTTTTTTTTTACTTTATTAAAGTTGTTAGATGGCTTTGTCAAAGAATATTTTATCAAACAATAAAATTTGCATGCACATAGCATGATACTCAGTAGTGATACAAAAAAAAGAAAAGTAAAATAATAATAATAATAATAAGCAAAAAAATTCAAAGTTCAAATATTTTTTTGTATGCAGAAATATAAAGTAGTAAAATAAAAAACACATAAATTCTCACCATGTATATGTAATGTAATTCTCTCTTAACCTTGTTTTGGGTGGGGAAATTAATTATTAATTATAAAGATGATACAAAAATTCTATTGACGTGTATATATATCCTACGACCATGCATAATATTTATAAAAAAAAAATTCATTTTTTATTTATTTTAGTTATTTTGTGGAAAGATATTCATAGATATATATGGTAATTAATTAGAGCTTACTTAAAAATGCTTTAATTAATAAGCTGCGTTAAGGGAAATTAATTAAGTGGTCTAAAAATAGAAAGTGAATATGTTTCTTAAAAATATATATATGGAAATAATGTATGGAGACTCCTCAACTTCTTTTTTTTCTTTTTTCTTTTTTCTTTTTTTTTTTTTTTTTTTTTGGGATGCCATCATTTATTGGTGATTTTGCTAAATTTAATGCCTTTAATTACTTTTTAGTGAATAGAATTTGACCAATTAATATTTAGTAACTAATAGAACCCTTAAATTCAATATTTTTTTAATAAAACTAGGTATAAAAACTCAAAAAAAAAAAAAAAAAAGAAAATAGCAAGTTGAGTGGGTCTCAATTAATCAAAAAAAAGTTGAGGGGTCTATTTAAAAATGGGGTCTCCAATTAAATAAGTGGAAAAGAACAATTTTATAGTACATATATATGTTGCTTTAAAATTCGTAAATGGGAAATTAGTAACAAATTAAAGTTATATTCCAATTTGTATTCATCTCTGAAGCCATTTTAAATTTTAAATTTTCTCATTCTTCATGATTTGGGCATGTATTTTTTTTTTTAAAAAAAAAGAAAAATATTGATTGGAAAAACAAAAGGTAGAATATTTGGCAATTGATAATACCATATTTATAAAGAAAATTTTCAATTAGGACCTTATGATTTAGCACATTTTCGCTTTATCACCGTATAGTTTGAACCATAAGATAGTAATATATTGCATTTTAGTACCTCTGACACAAATATGCGGCACGAAACGCTTTTAATAGAGAAATTACAAGGGTGTAACATAAAATAAAAATAGAAACCACAGAGTACTTACATGATACAATTAAAATCATATAGTACTAAAGTAAAAAAGAAAAAACGCAATTAAGTAAGGGTGGGAACAGCTGTTCTCATCTTTCTGGAATAAGCTGGTATAAGACTGGAATTACTATTCCAGCCTTTTTCTGGAACAAGACTTGTTCCTATTTAAGAATAAGCTTAATTAAATTAATATAATTTTAATTATTATTTTAACTCTTTAATTAATCCAATATTTTAATTAATTTAATTATTTTATTAACTAATTATTTAAGTATTTAAATAATTAACTAATTATTTAAGACAATTAAAATTAAAATTTTTAACATTTATAAATTTTTAAATTTTAATTTTAAATTTTATAGCTTTTAAAATTTTTAAGTTTAATTTTTAATAAATTTATCATATAATTTTAATAAATTATATGATAACTTTTTTTAATAATTTTTTTTATATATAAGTAAAATATAAATTTTAATAATTTTTTTAATAAATATTTTAAATTAAATATTTAAAATCATATCAGTAAAATTTTAATCATAAATTAAAATTTTAGTCCTCTTTATTCTTCTTATTCCTTTTTAACTTACCAAACACAATTTTCTTTATACCCGGTATAACTCTTAAACCCAACCAAACAGAAATTTATCCTAGTTCCTACTAATACCATAACTTATACCTATCCCCGGTATAATTAAATTTTTCTTATCCCCGAACCAAACGCAGCCTTAGGGAATATCTGAGGTTTTTCCAAGATAATATTCTGAATTCGAAAAGCAAAAGCTCCGACGCAAAAAGATAGAATCAGTCGAGAGAATTTTAATATAGCGCTTTTCTTTTCTTTTTTTTTGAAAAAAAAAAATAGTGAGCTACCCGCTTTATTCATTACTAGCATGAATTAGACAATAAGAGTGAGACAGCAAGGTCTCTAGAAAAAACAACGTGAAAAAAAAAAAAAAAAAAGAAAAAAAAAGACTTGTTAGAGATCCGCCCACTGCGCTAGCACACTTCTAGCCCACGTAACAGCGTAGAGGGGATCGGACCTGTACAGCTAAAAAATAACCTGTCCATTGAAAAGCACTATGCCCTACAGCAGAGACAAGCAGGCCGAACAGAAAATATGAACTGAATCGACGTTCGATTCGTTGAACAAAACAAGCCTATGAAATTTACTAACAACAGTATCTCATCTTCTGCTTTTGTCACCCGGCAGGTCATCTCGTTTCCAGCCGCAGGTCGGTAGGAAGAAGCTCTCGACCTTCTTTGTGTCAAAACATATGGTCTTTGCTTTATTGAGTAGAGAAGCTGTTTCAGAAGCCAGACTTGAAACATTCTTTACCTCTGAAAACATTTCTTGAATCAGTATACCCTGCAGATTTCTGAAAATGGATCCTAACCTGCTCTCTGCAAAACTTGCCAGAAGTATATTTTCAGGATCATTAACTCCTGAAGAAAATGAAAATGTCTGGATTGTGAATCTCTTTCCATGTAAAATTGGCCGCAAACAATTCTGAGATATCCACAACCTAGAGGGCAGAGAAACAGTAAAAAAATTATCTTCAAGAACAGCAGGTATAACAACCCTACAGTCCCTCGCTCAGCGACACACATTGAAAAGAAAAGGAAAGACATTAATGTCCAGTGGATAAAGCAGGATAAAAATAGAAGAGATTGCATCATAAAGCGTGCTTGAGATCACAGCCAGAGTAGAGACCTGATGACATTTTCTTCGAATGTTAGAAGTGTTTGTATTAGATATTCAGGCACTGTCAAGTAAGTTAAAACCTACTGATCAATATTAAATAAAACATAGTAAGAGTTACAAGCTTCATGGATGAAATTGTACCACTTTTAGTAACTGTGTGAACAAAATGATGATGGCCACTGTCAGCTCAAATCAATCAAATGGAAGCAGCCTTCGCCGTCTTCTTTTTCCGATTAATTCCAGCAAAAAAATTGTGGAGACCGGTTGCTTTATAATCACTTTGTTTCCGTCCTAACATAACAGCAATTTTCATTCATGAAGAAATCATTATGTTCTTCCTATTGTATACGCTCAAAACTAAAAATATTCTCCTCATAATTATATGTTTTACCTTCTCATTAGCCTTTACACCAAGAAATGCCGACTCATTATGATGCTCTTCATTCCATCGATTGATGCCGTTGTTGTTTCTATGAGACTTGCTGTTGGTTCCGTCTAACGATATGCACAGCTTGTTCGGCTTGGCTTTTTTGGCAGCTTTTCCACTTCAAGAAGCAGTAATTGGGCATTTGGCACAAGAAGTTGAAATAAACCTCTTGGCTCCAAGACCAGAAGCTCTGATTTGAAAGGTTTTTGCAGGAAGCTGTTGGGGCAACTGTTAATGACAATACTTTTGTAGAAGCTCCAGCTGGAGAAAGCAGGCTCTTTAGCTAATTCACCAGTAATCTCCACAAGAGCACGCCCCTCTTACGAAAAGATGGAAGCGGTTGCTATCCCTAAGAGATATTTCCCTTTCATACACCATGGAGACAAACTTTGCAAAGTTATGGCAATCGACACAAACACGTAGGTTCTTTGTGATCCGAAGCCTAACGCCTTGAGGAGTACCCATTAACCCAAATGTTATCGCCAACTTCTCACTATGACCAAGAAGCATTCTCTCTTTCTGCTCGTCATCCACATCATGCAATACACAGCTCAGGTCAGGAACAAAACCCGCTTCTTTGATCTTCGTGTATATTTCCTTAATCTTAGCTTCGATTTCTCCCTTCTTGGGATGGAATCGATCGCCGGAATAAAAGGTGTGAATAACCTTATCTAGGTTTATCCAGCTTCTTCCCGGTTCTTTCGCTACTGCCTTCTCCATCATAAGCTTCCTAACATCTACTACATCTTGCCACCTTGAAGCAGAAGCATAGATATTAGAAAGGATCACATAATTGCCAGCATTTTCTGGCTCGATGTCCAGAAGCCTTTTAGCGACAAACTCTCCCACGGGAATGTTTACGTGAACTCTACATGCGCCCAATAACGAACCCCACATAGCTGCGGTTGGTTCAAACGGCATATTTTTGATAAAATCTATGGCTTTTTCTATTCTTCCAGCCCGCCCAAGAAGATCAACAACACACCCATAATGTCCGATTTCCGGTTTCAAGCCTTTTTCTTTAATCATATAATCAAATATGCTCAATCCCTCATCGACTAATCCACCGTGACTACATCCTGATAAAACAGCCAAAAATGTAACCCTATCGGGCTTCACTTCCTTAAGCATCAAATTAAAAAGTTGAATAACCTCATCACCTAAACCATGCTTACCATATCCTACAATCATGGCATTCCAACTAATCGAAGATCTCTCCGGCATCTTATCGAATACTCTCCTCGCGTAAGTGAGGCTCCCACATTTGGAGTACATATCAATCAAAGAATTCTCTAGAACAACGTAAAATGGCAATTCGTGTCGGTATGTAAAGCTGTGGACTTGCCTTCCGTAGTCCAAAGCAGAAAGCCCCGAAAGTGCGGTTAGAAGACTGGTGAAAGTAACATAATTACACCGCATCCCCTCTTTATATAACTCTCTAAATAACAGCAAGGCTTCTTCATCAAGGCCCAATTGGGCATATCCGGATAAAATAGCGGTACAAGAAACAACATCCCTTTCTGGCAAAATGTCGAAGACTTTTCGGGCCTCGAGGATATTGTTGGATTTGGCGTACATGTCGAGGAGGGAGCTGCCAACGAATATGTGGGATTCGAAATTAGTCTTGATGGCTAGAGAGTGGACTTGCCTGCCATGGTCGAGCCCGCATGCCCCAGAACAGGACGTGAGAACGGTGGCCAAAGTAAATTCATTGGGCAGAAGACCTGTCAAAAAGTTTTACGTAAACAGTCAAATTTGCTATAGGACAATGTGAAACAACAAACTACTCCAAAGCCTAGTTTGGTAATGTAGTGTCTAAAAGCGCCATTTTCATAGTATCGAAGGCCCAAAAAATCCAAAAGCACTTACAATCTCTCTCCCTCCAATGCTTTAAAATTACGATTGTAGCTGCCACCGAAAAATCATGCAGCCACATGCAAGGATTTAAGTATCCATCGGAACGGGCCGTATCTACCGTGCCGTACCGTGCCAACAAGATACCGGCACGATACAGCTCCGGTGCCGATGGCACAGTTCAAAACCCTTTTTTCTTAAAATTACTAAATAATTTTCTTAATAAAGTTCAAAATATTTGATAAAGATACATAATAAGCAATTAAAAAATTTTGTTGCTAAAGAAATTAAATATTTCATGCCATTATGTGTCAGCACGCATGTATTTTTTGTGACCGGCACTCATCGGCACGGCTCGGCACGCACCGTGCCGGCAAGTTTTCGGCACGACCTCGTGCCACGGTACTTAAATCCTTGGTCACATGCGTCTCTGGTAGCGGTTCTAACCACAACTTTAGAGTATAAAAGAAGGGAAGATTGACGGCGGCGCTTTTGAATTTTTTGGGCCTTCTATAATATAAAATTAGTGGTTTTACCAAAAAGCTACCAGAGAACTGTGTTTTCCGATATTTTATATTCAACACTTCACCGTGCATTTGGACTTGAGACTTTTTGACAAGCCTAAGATGTGAACTCGAAACAAAACGGGAGAATATTAAATGAGTGTAAAAGCCTAGTGAGATTCGAACTAAGGACCTCCTGTAAATTTCTTCGCCATTTACTAACAAAGAACACACTGTGCAACTACTAACTCTCCAAATTGTGCTAACATAACATGCATCTAAAAGACCCCAACTTTAATCTTTTCTCATTCTACCAACTCTTCACCCTCCTATAAACTCATAAGAGTTACGAAACTGCAAGCGAATCGACGCTTTACCGGTGCCCAGCATCCGAACGAACAGCTCCAGAGCCTCACCGTGCGAACCCATCTGAGAATACCCCGAGATCACGGCCGTCCACGACACGATACTCCTCACGGGCATTTCGTCGAACACGTTGCGGGCGCCGCCCATGTCCCCGCACTTGGCGTACATGATCGCGAGCCGCGTCGCGAGGAACGGCGGAGGGCGGTACCGCGCCTTGATCATGTGCGCGTGGGCCCGCTGGCCGTGCCGGAGCGATCGGCCCTCGACGCACGCCGTGATTGCGGCGTCGTAGTCATGGAATTTGACCTCCGCTCCTCCGAGAGCCATGTGGAGCAGGGCCGAGTCTAGGTGACCGTTGAGGAGGAACGGGGATTTTAAATTTGAATTTGGCGGGAGAGGGTGGAGGGAGTAATGAATGGGGCGGAGAAAAGTTTTGGTTATTTTTTTCATTTGTGTGTGTGTGTTTGTGGTGTTATCAAAATTTGAATTAAAAAAAAAAAAAGAAAAAAAAAAAAAAAGCTAACGGCTACAAAAATAAAAGGAGCGGTGAGATGCTGAGATGAGTCAAGCACAAATTTTGGGGTGTTTTTGCATCTAGTCCCCTTCAAATTTTTTTGTTTCACAAAAAATTTATATTTTCAGAAAAACATAATTAAAACCTATAAATGTGATAAAACTATCGAAAATTTCGATAAAACTATAAATTTGGTAAACGAGATGGAAAGATTAAAAAAAAAGAAAATTTCAAGCAAATATCATTTTGAGTGATTTGAAAATAAGATTATGTTTGATCTAAAATTTTAGTATCATGTCATCATATTTTGTGAGACTTTTATTTTCAACCGTTGATTTTGAGTCTTTTGATCACTAAGTAAATAATATCAAAAAATTATAAAATTTATTTTTTTGGTATTTTCAATACTTTAGATCAAGTCTGATGAAGCTCATCGTCGATTTGAAAGTCCCAACATCGAAAACGACTTATAAATGCATACTAAGCAACCGTGCACTCTTCTACTCTCAAAAGTTAATTTTTTTTGAAAATCATAGAAATAAAATTTCGTATATTTTTCGATATTATTTATTTAGTAAACTAATCATGTTAACATGAACGATGAAAATTAAATTATTTTTAAAATTTAAGAGTATGACTTCTAAATACATTAATATTGTTAGTAATATGTTAATATTCAGTCAGCTAAATTGAATTAAAAAAATTTATTATAACAATTCTGAAAATTCAAATAAAAAATTACATCACTACAACAATTAAATTATATGGACATATTTTTGTAACACTTTTGTGCAATTGTTCTATCTATATTAAATCTATATCCAAAATTAGATTATAGTGATATATTTTTAGAATACATCACAGTAATGTATCGCTATACATTCTAACAACTACACATATAGCGACACTAATAATAAGTGTGTGACACCCCAATACTCCCACATGGACACTAGTAATAATAACTTGGCTTAAATATTTTGAACTGTGGTTTGAGCCCAACGAGTTATTATTGCTGGTGGGGTGGGTCGTTACAAAGTGTCGGTATTATTACTAGCATCATTTTTTTTAAAAAAAATTAAAATTACTAAAGTATATTACTATAATATAATTTTATTGTAGTGGCAATAAATCAAAATATGAGTACCAAAATGTCACCGCCCTCAAAATTTGATAACCAAATGTGCAATTTACCTTATCGTTTTGCATAATAGTTAGTTATTAGTAGATAGAATAGAAAATTTTTCTACTTAACAACAACACCTTTTTATCTCATCATTCCACCTTTCATTATTTGATCATTTTTTTCGGGATCCTAAATCAATAAACTATGGACAGTGGGCACTATTCTTCTGAATTGCAAGGAAAAGCAGCATTTGTTAAAAATATTGAGATCTTTGATTCGAATGATAAATCCCTTGATCTTGAAGATATTGCAAACCCTGAGGTCAATAGGGGAGACTACTATAATGTTACAGCAGAAAGTTTGGACTAGATGACGAATATTTATTCTATGATTAATGCTACTTCTAAACTCTGAAGGCCTGTTTGGATTCGTATAGAATCGGAAATAAAAGGAATATTCTTCTTATTCTTTCAAATGCACCAGAAATCAATCGGTATAGTTTGTTCCGGTATAATTAGAATAAGTGAGAATTACTGTTCTCACTCTTCCCAACCACCATCCTATTTTTTTCTTAAATACCCTTCTACGTCTACCGAGGCACCATCTCTCACCTCATTATTATATAATAAAGTTTAAGGGCAAAAAAGTAATTTATCCTAATTAAAACTCTTTATTCCTTTTATTTCTCATTCTCATACCAAACACAAAATTTCTTAACCCTAAAACCATCCCAAACGTTTTTTTACACTAATTTCGTACTTTATACTTATCCCTGGAATAGCTAGTTCTGTCTTATCTCGTTAACAAACGGACCCTAAGTGTGGTGTATATCTTACATTCCACCCATCCAAGAGTGGGGTGAATTTCACCGGTCATTTCGAAGTGACCGATAAATTAATTCCCACCTTTCGCTGAAGTAGGGTGTGTGATATACACTCCATTTGAGATGTATATGTTGCATTGCTGTTATTCTATTTTGGTGGCCCTGGTGGTTGTTTTAATTAGTTGGAAATAAATTTTCTCTCTACAAAGCTTAACCATTTAAGGCTAAATTACAAAAAATTCTCTTATAATATATTGCCTTTTCACTTTGTCCCAATGTCTTTCAAAAACCTACATTTTGCTCTCTCGTAATTATGAAATTATTTTTAGGGCGCAACGAGGTTAACAGAACAGACGAAAAGACGTAAATGCCCTTCTCTCCTTTCCCGTCCAACGCTTCCCCACGCGCTCCCGCACGCCTACAGCACCCACACGCGCTGCCACCTAGGCCAGTAGCCCCGCGGCACCGACGAAGAGGCCCTCGTTGTCGTGGCCGCACCCGAAGGCGACGTCGCGCACTGGCGCGGTTGTACCGCGTGCTCCCGCCGCTCGGATCCGCATGGTCGCGCCAGGGCACTGTCCTTGCTGGCCCCCAAGGCGCGGCGATCGTGCTCACCGAGCTCGCCGCGCTCACCTACGCCCTCTGCGGCGTAGGTGAGTCCGATCCTCGCCGCTGGTTCCATCTTTGCCCTCTGCGACGTCAGCACCCCATGGCGGAGCCAGTGGAAGCTCTTCTTCTGCCCCCTCTCAGCCCTCGGCGGCGGCGGCGACGGGGGGTCCGGATCCGGCCGGTGGGCCCCGCTCGAGCGACACGTATGGAGGGATGTGTTCGAAGTCCTGAAGCGGCCGCGCCTCCTCCCCAGGTCGACGGCCGGATCCGCATGGTCGCGCCACCGCACCGTCCTCGCTGGCCCCCGAGGCGCGGCGATCGTGCTCACCGAGCTCGCCGCGCTCACCTAAGACCTCTGCGACGTAGGTGAGTCCGATCCTCGCCGCCGACTCCATCTTCACCCTCTGCGACGTCGGCACCCCATGGCGGAGCCGGTGGAAGCTACGGGCTGCGGGCATCCTTCGCCTTCGATGCGCCCTGCTCGACTGTTCTGATCCTGCGGCTGAATCTGGCCATGGTGGAGTGGGACGAGGCCGGGAGGATGCCGCCGGAGATGTACCGGTGCTTCACCGGCGCCGGAGAAGCCGGGATTGAGGCCGCGCTGTCGGTGGCAGGAGAGGGGATAGTGTCACGCCCCGGGGTCGAAACTGCGACCCGGGCTCGCCAACAGATCCGCCACCTATGCCAAAACCCGCATAGGCGAAGCGTCTAACCTGCAACAGATAGTACTATAGCTACACAAATATCAGAGCTGAAATAAAATGCTGTAAAATAAAATCCAATCACTGTACAACATGAAATAAAGTACAATATCCATTCCTCAAATACAGATAATCATCATACAATGTCCTCAGTACAGCATCTCTCAACTATAAAAGGAAATAAACTAAAACTATAGTACATCAGTCTCAGTCTCTCCAAATACAAAAGATCTCCCTCCAAGATAACAGTAAAACCAGCCAACAGCTACAGGAATCTCCAACCAGGGGATACAGCTACACTCCTCGGGTGGTACAGATCTAGCTCGTGACTCCCTCGCCCCGAACAACGACCGAAGATCAGCAACTCCCAATGAGGACTCTGCAAAACAGGGGGAAGAAAAGAAAGGAAAACAACAATGGGGGTGAGAACCACTAGTAAACCAGTAGCCTCCCCCTGTGGGTAAAGCCTCAAGCTCCGGCGTACCCACTAAGTCTACTAGAGGCAAGAAAAGGGCAAGGGGTAAAGCTGTAAACAGAACTACTGAATAAAAGGGGAAACCACAACAAGTATGCCTCTAAATGCAATACCGAAGGAAATGACGGTATGAATGCATCAGGAAACAGTATCTGACCAAATAGACCCAATCTAGTGCCACCAGTAAACTGGTACTGCCTGCTCTGCCATCACTCACAACTCACCAACTGACCGGAACCCAACACGGTCTAAAGCCTACTCCGGAGTGGCACTCGAGGGGAGCGACCCACACGAGTAAAGTATCACTGTATCAAGCATCTCTGTAACCACTGTCTCACAATAGCAGGACTGGATCATGACTATGATCAAAGTGGGAAACTCCGTCCACTAATGAAACCCCGACCTGATGCAATAGTACTCAAAAGTGGGAAATACCATCCACTAGAGAAATCTGATACCCAATCTGATGCAATAGTAAACATCCGGTCAACCGCCCAAAGTCTGCGGTCACCGCAATAACCCCCAACCCACAATTGGGTGAAATAATCAAGATCCGGTCAACCGCCTACTGTCCGCGGTTGCCGCAATAACCCACAATCCAACATCAAGTACACCCTATCACTGACCCTCAGGTCCCGGCTACACTATCCCAAACCTCTGCTCGAACCCGAGCAACATGACTCAAAAGTCTAAATAAAAAGGAGAAAGAAAGCAATCATGGTTTCTCCTAAGTCAAATCCCAATATGATAGTGTAGCAATAAAATAGTGGCCTATCTAGATGTCCAAATGAGCATGCAAAAGTCCTCTGGCAATATGAAATGGAGAATAGCAAATAACAGTTTTTGCAGGTGTAACAAATAATAAATCCACATAAATATGTCCATCATGCTAAAATCATCGGTCAACTACACATGTAAATAATCCCTGATCCATAATAAATCTCACAGTGGCACCCGCACATTGATGTGTCATTATGTCCTGACAATTAATCATTTAATCCACTTTCATAAATCTAGGTGCTAGTGTAGCATATTAATCATCACTAATAAATTATTCCAATGATCATGTTCCAACAGAAATATTATCCCATAATGTCCCCAACATGCTATATTCACAAAATTAATCTCAGATGATAGGCTCACATTTATATCAGGCAATCATGCATAATAATCAATCAATATGCTCAAAAGTGGGGTTCTCTAATAAACTTAGTGAGCAGGTCAGAAGTAGAGGCATGCAACAACCACCCACCTGAAGCGCTAACTGTCCGGGTCCATACAGCTGAAAATACCAAAAACTCCAATCCTGCGCTCCAACAAGTACAGTACACCCGAAACACTCCTGGCACAACACAAAGTCCACTAAATACACTTAGGCTCCCAAATAATGCTCTTATAATACATACAACAACAGTCCCAAAACTGTTAAATTATCACCTGCAGAAAGTGCCCAGAAAAATCCCAGAAAAATATCACAGCGATCCTCGCATCGATAGCTTCGAAACGGTACCTTGCACGCCCGAATCCGAGTTCGGTAAGTCAAGATAAAAATTCGGCAAGAGGGGTACATCACACAGAAATCTGTGCTAAAACTGTGCACTGTTCACTGAGAAAACAGTGATTATCACCTTCGAAATAATTTCCTAAAATCCCAGAAAAATCACCACTGTGTTCCTCGCGACGAGTAGATCAAAATCGAGTCATGAAACGCCTTGATCCGATGTTCCTAGGCTGAGATATAAAATCGACAAGCCGGTGCTGTCCAAAATCCATCACAGAAAAATGGGGGTCAAAGATGTCTCGGGAAACGTGCCAAAAGTGCGAAACGGAGCGAAGCGATCAACATGAAAATCGAAGCCTTACCTCTTAGGAACACGTTGTCGAAGAAATCGTCCAAAAACTCCTCCTGGTTTGCTCACAGTGAATTTTTGAATGATCTGCGACGGTAATGGGCCGAAATGGGGGAAAACCGAGGCGAACTGTAAAAATGATATCGCCGTTGCCGAGCTTCCAGACATTCTGAGAATCCACCACGAGATCAAGGGCACCAAGGGGAACAACTTTCATATACAACTCTCCCTCTCATTCCCTCTCTACAGCTCGAAAAAAGAAAGGAAATGAGGGAAGTGGGCTGCCTTATATAGGCCCACCAAAACAATTCCAAAATACCCGGGTGTCCCCACTTTCGGGCGCCCGAAAGATTCGGGCGCAAACAGTGCGGCCCGGCCCGCACTTTCGGGCGCGCACAGTAACCCGGCCCGGCCCGGCCCACTTCGCGCACGCGATCCGGTCGGACCGAGCGGCCGTCCGACCCGCTCCCCGCACCGACACGTGTCCCCGAACACGGAACAGCGGATCCGGCCGCTCCCCTCACGCCGCGTGGCGCTCCTCTGGTCAACGGGCAGTTGGCGCTGGCCAATGGCCGTCCGCCACGTGGCGCACGCATGCGCCACGTCGGCGCCGTGGCCGCCACGCCCGCCGGCACCGCCGCCTGCCGCCTGCGCGCCTGCTCTGCCGCCTGCCGCCCGTACGCGCACAGTAGCTCGCCCAATCCTCGCTTGCCACGTGTCCAAGCCATAATTTCGCTGAACCCAGTGCACAACAACCTCAAAAACCGAACCAATGCACATCTGCCACGTGTCAAACCTCTCGCTCACTGCACCCGGTGCACCCGACTTCATGCACCGAACCAATAGAATGATGCCACGTGTTTTCCCGCCCAGTCCACTGTGCACCGCACAACTCCGTAGACCGGGACCAGTGAACCACCCAATCCAGACATGCCACGTGGCACCCCGCTCTGGTGCACGCCTGCGCGTGGACCGCGCGCCTGCCCGCGCCCCTGCCCGCGCGCTGCGCGTTGCCCGCCGCCGCGCTGCCGCCTGCCCGAGGCCGCGCCGCCGCCCTCCGCCGCTGCCCGCCGCCGCCGCCGCCGCCGGCGATCGCCGGAATCACTGTTCCGGCGGTGAACAGTAACCCGAGCACAAAAACATCAAGTGGGTAGTCCATTTTGACCGTTTTCGCGCGCTGAATCCGAATTTGACGTCCGTTTCGCCAAATTCCAACTCTAAAAATTGTCGAAGGCACCCGGAAATGCGTTCTCAGTCCAAACTTCGTGCGGAGCCCAATTTAAATATCCGATTCGCGCGAAACCACTTCTAAACCCTCCACGGGGTCCTCCGATCACTCACATGATCCATTTGGGCCCGAAGTCCAACTCCTGTGCCCAATTATGCCCCAAACACCTCCAACACACCATGTAGGCCTCCAACAGCCACCCCAACGCACTGTAGCAGCTCAGCGGAGATCCGGGTCATCACAGATAGGATAGAATTTGAAGGGCATTTTCGGTATATCATCTAAAAAATTGACGGTTCACTCACGGAATACTGACGGCGAGGGGGTAAATGCACAATTTCGTAATTACGAGGGGACAAAATGTAGGCTTTTGAAAGATAGGGAAGCAAAGTGAAAAAATAGTATATTATAAGAGAATTTTTTGTAATTTAGCCAGCCTTTTAAAGCTATGAAGAATGAAAAATTCATGATGTTAGTGACAACATTTATCTTCTTTTAATTATTTTAAATTGAATTTTTATGTAAAATAGTGTATGGATGAATAGCAGATCGTTTACGATTCTTATTTGTTCGAGATTAGGAAAAAGAAACAAAAAATTATATTTTGCTTTTAGAATTTGCTATACGAACTTGTTATTCATCATTTGGTCTAGATACCGTAGAAGTAAAATAATTTGATAAATCAAAATATATGTAACTAGCTAGTATTATAATTTTTTTTTTTTTTTTAAGAAAAAATAAGAACAACTACAACCACAACAGCATCAACTGATGTGTTAGCTCATGATTTTGATATTTTTATGAGATTATTTTTCAGGTCCAAAAAGTGGCATAATTTTTCACATAGAATAATGTGTTAAAAGCTTAGGTAATGTTTGGTTCGGGGATTATGAGTTTGGGGATAAATTTTTTTATTCTTGGGATAACTTGTTATTTCGGGATAGTCAGGGATAAAAGTAAAATAGTGTTGGGTTTGTAAAGCTGTTATTCTTAGGAATAGTTGAAATTGTGTTTGGTTCATTTTTTAAAATAAACGAGAATAGTGAAAAAATAAAAATAATTATAATTTTAAAATAATAATATTTTATCTAATTAATTAATATAAAATATTAATTAAATAATAATTAATATTTGTATAAATTAAAGTTTATATTTTAGTAAATAATACTGTTTAATTTTATTAAAATTAAAGTTAACAATTTAAAATTTGTATAAATTTTAAAATTTATTAAATTTATAAATTTATTAAAAATTAAAGTTATAAATTTAAAAAGTTATAAAATTTAATTTTTTTCTAAATTTAAAAATTTAAAAATCTAATAGTAGAGAATAATAATAAAAAAAGTGATAGTTAAATTTAATATAAAATATAATTTAATAAAAATAAGTTGTTATAAAAATAATTTATTGTAAAAAAAATTATTATAATATTTAAAAAAAATAATTTATTATAAATTATAATTTAATAAAAATAATTCATTATAATATTTAAATAAAAATAATATGTATTAATATATATAATTAATAATTTTATAATAAAAAATAATGTATTATAATATATAATAAATTGTGTCTACATAATTTAGTTTTAATTCAATTTATAATCTTAATAAAATTTAGAATTAATTCTTAGAATAGCACTATTCTACCAAAATGGTGGAATAGTTTATTCCAAGCTATTCCGGGATAGCCGAGAATACCAAGATTTGACCGGGATAAAATATCTCAGCCAAAAATCATGTCGTTTGGCATGAATAGTGGGATAAAGTGGGTTATTCCTTCTTTATCCCTTAACCAAACACTGCCTAAGGCCCCGTTTGGTTCGGGGATAAATTTCTGAGGTATAAATTTTTTTATACCTGGGATAGCTTGCTATTTCGGGATAAAGAAGTATAAAAGTTAAATTGCGTTTGGTTGAAAAGTTGGTATTCTCTGGAATAGCTAAAATAGTGTTTGGTTAAAATTATGGAATAGTGGAGGATAGTGAAAAAAGAAGGTAGATATTTTTTCAAAATGCCAACTTTGCCCTTATCTTTTTGTATAGGAAAATTAATTTTAAAAAATTATATTTAATTTGAAGAAATTTAATTATAAGTAACAAATTATATCTTACATTAAAAAATAATAATTTTTATTTTATAGTATATTTTAGTAAATGCAAAATTCAAATTTTAGATAGCTATAGCATGAAAATGAAAGTGCAAATTTTAAAAATCAAAGTTGACATAACAGAAATTTGAAAAAAATCATAGTTCACATAGCCTGAAGTTCAATGATAATGCAGAAAATCACATAGCCGCAAGTTCAATAATAATGCAGTTTCACATATCCTGTAGTTCAAAGTAAATCACATATCCTCAAGTTCAAAGTAACGCACATAGCCGCAAGTCATAAGATAATGCAGTTTCACATAAACTCAGGTACAATGATAATGCAGTTTCACATAGCCTCAAAGTTAAAGTCAATCACATAGCCTCAAATTCAAAGTAAGTCACATAGCCTCAAATTTAAAGTCAATCACATAGCCTCAAATTCAAAGTAAGTCACATAGCCTCAAAGATAAGGCACATAGCATTTACTTTCAATGAAAATGCAAGGATAACGCAGAAAATCACCTAGCCTGAAGTATAATGAAAATCACATAGCCTGAAGTGTAATGAAAATAACATAGCCGCAAGTTCAAAGATAATGCAGTTTCACATAGCCTCAAGTACAATGATAATGCAGTTTCACATAGGCTCACTTTCAATGATAATGCAATATCACATAGCCCGAAAGATTAAAAATAATGCAGTTTCACATATACTCAAGTTCAATGATAATGCAGTTTCATATAGCCTCAAGTTCTAAGTCAATCACATAACCACAGACTGGAAGTAAATGTGCGAACTTAAAAATTCAAGTCTTCACATAGCATCAGATTTCCGAATTAAAGGTAAAGTAATAAAATACATAGTCACAAAGTCACCAAACATTCAATGTTACTTGTTACCTTCCAATTTGTACATTAATTTAGAAAGCATCTATTACTTCGTCAAGTTCAATAAATGAAAAATTTTTTTTACAGCATCTTACAGTTGCTCGGTGATCTTTGTGCGAAGGATGTCGCCTCGACGAGACTCATCATGGCCAACTAAATGTATCGGATCATCATCTTGGTCATCAACAAAGTCTTGTTCCATTTGCATGTTGAAATACCTATCCCCCCCTTGGTGTCTCTTGATGAAATTATGTATCACACAGCATGCAAGAGCAATACGACATTGCACTTTGTAAGGAAAAGGTGTTGCTTGGCGGAGGACCTTGAACCGCCTCTTGAGTATCCCAAAAGCTTTCTCAACAACATTCCGCAATTGGGCATGGCGATGATTATACAAATCTTTAGGTCCTCGATGCCTTCGGGCATGTGCATTAACATCGAATTGGCTTAAGTGGTATCGTTCCCCTCTATAGGGCGCAAGAAAGCGATCAGTGTTGGCATAGCCTGAATCGACTAAGTAAAATTTTCCTACACAAGAACATAAAACAAATTTGAACAAAAAATTGACAATGAATCGCATAGTAAATGTATTGTATTACAAGACTATGTTACCTTCTGGGACTGTAAAACCACCACTCTCGCAACACCATCGCATCACCCTCATATCTGCTACAGAGCCCTCCCAACCAGTGCACACAAAAAGAAATTGGTGGTCGAATGAACATGCCGCCATCATGTTCTGAGATGTAAAACCTTTTCGACAGCGATATCTTGGTTGCTTATTCTTTCGTACAACCACCGGTATGTGTGTCCCATCGACCGCACCAATAGCATTCTATTTTAAGTGTTCGAAGAAAATGTGTAAAGAATGAGACAACTTCAAGTCATAAAGTAAAAAATCACAGCAGTTAAGTCGAAATGTGTATAGTATTAACCTTGAAAGGATGGAAGATTGGATTATCTTTTACTCGTGGGTGCACTCCTACGTTTGTTTGCGGTAGTTGGATATAATCCTGTCTAAGTTCCACCACCCCACGCAACACATTGTTAAAATGCCGGCTTATCGTTTCTCCTGAATGTTGAAAAGTTTCAGACAGGACTCGGTTTGCCACCCCATGGCCTATACCAAATAAGAAAATACCAAGTTGTTCATCAACCGTTAAATGCCTAGTGCCATTTATTAAGCCCCTCCCTACTAATTCATCCCGAAGCCTAATGAACATGGTATTTGTCATCCTGAAATGTTGGTAACCTCTATCAGGATGTCCATTCAACATGTCATTAATAAGTTGATGGCCAGTGAATGGCCGTGTTCGACATGGTCGTTTGTACATAGTGTTTGAGAACGAATAGTCATCCTCATCAAGCAGCAATTCTTGTACGTCTTCCCAATATTCTTCTTCCTCGTCTAAGAATGTCATGAGCTCGGCAACGAGCGGAGAGGAAAAATTTTGTTGGTTGATTGTCGTAGTCATTGAAAATCTACAATTCACTAGTAAGGTATAAGGTAAAAGTTCGTATAGCAGCAAGTTCTAATATAAGCTACCGCAAGATGAAAGTAACATGAAAGTAATATAGTTATCTATGAAGAAAAAAAAAGTCAGGTTGGAAGTAATAGTTATCTATGAAGAAAAAGAAAGTCAGGTTGGAAGTAATAGTTATCTATGAAGAAAAAGAAAGTCAGGTTGGAAGTAACATAGCTGCTGCAGGTTGGAAGTGAAGTTGTTGTGATGATAAGTTTGTACATGCCTCACGGTGGCTGGTGGCTGCAGTTGGCTCAGGTGTCAAGGGTGGCAAGTATAAATGGTGGATGCAGCACATAATTGTATCTGCCCCCCATACCATTCACACTAGTCGTTCTTGAGGTCATCATTGCCAATTTTCGAGTGAAGTTTACTTTGTACTCGAGGCTAAGTGAAACTGCATTATCATTGATCTTGCGGCTATGTGAGTAACTTTGAACTTGAGGCTATGTGAAACTGCATTATCTTTGATCTTGCGGCTATGTGAGTAACTTTGAACTTGAGGCTATGTGAAACTGCATTATCTTTGATCTTGCGGCTATGTGAGTAACTTTGAACTTGAGGCTATGTGAAACTGAATTATCTTTGATCTTGCGGCTATCTGATGTTTGCATTACCTTTGATATTGAGGCTATGTGATTTACTTTCCACGTTGAGGCTATGTGAAACTGCATTATCATTGAACTTGAGGCTATCTGATTTTTGAATAACCATTGAACCATAGGCGAAGTTTACACTTGCAGGTTCTAAAGCAAGCCACAGCAAGAAGAAATAACTTGAACATTTTTACATAGCCAACTTCATATGTCACGCAGAGTTGAACATAGCCTCAAGATGCAAACAAAGAAATCAGAGTTCGCAAAGTAAATCACATAGCACCAGAGCATTCTCAGTTTCACATAGCCGTAGGATGAAATAAATAATATAATCACATACCTTCGCCTCTGAAGAAAAAGGAAAAGATGTTTAGATGCAACGAGTCAAGTTATAGAGGCGGCAATATTTCCGATGATTTGGCTCAGGTGTCAAGAGTGGCGAGTGTACATGGTAGCTCTTGATGCATAATGGAATTTGCCCCTCCATACCATTCACGTATGTCACTCTTGATGTCATCATCGCCATTTCCCACATCTGATTTTTTAAGCGACGAGTCATGCTAAATAGGCAAGAATATTTCCGATGATTTGGCTCAGGGGTCAAGAGTGACGAGTGTACATGGTAGCTCTTGATGCATAATGGAATTTGCCCCTCCATACCATTCACGTATGTCACTCTTGATGTCATCATCGCCATTTCCCACATCTGATTTTTTAAGCGACGAGTCATGCTAAATAGGCAAGAATATTTCCGATGATTTGGCTCAGGGGTCAAGAGTGACGAGTGTACATGGTAGCTCTTGATGCATAATGAAATTTGCCCCTCCATACCATTCACATATGCCACTCTTGATGTCATCATCGCCATTTCCCACAACTGATTTTATAAGCGACGAGTCATGCTAAATAGGCAAGAATATTTCCAATGATTTGGCTCAGGTGTCAAGAGTGACGAGTGTACATGGTTGCTCTTGATGCATAATGGAATTTGCCCCTCCATACCATTCACATATGTCACCCTTGATATCATCATCGCCATTTCTCACATGGCTGCAGCACATCTTGTTTGTTCGGCAACAAGATTTCCGTTGAGGTGGCTCAAGTGTAATAGTGGCTGCAGGTACATAATGGTATCTGCCCCCCATACCATTCACTTTGCGCTACCTGCAGTTCATATCCGCAAGATCAAAGTAAATCACATGGCCTCTAATTTAGAGATAATGCTAAAATCACAAGGCCGAAAGTTCAATTATAATACAGTTCAATCATAATCACATAGCTTCAAGATAAAAAAAAAATACACATGGCATCAATATC
Organism: Tillandsia fasciculata; assembly: GCA_029168755.2. Lineage (NCBI taxonomy): Eukaryota > Viridiplantae > Streptophyta > Magnoliopsida > Poales > Bromeliaceae > Tillandsia > Tillandsia fasciculata. The sequence continues at coordinate 18,424,583 of CM054949.1, forward strand.
ACAGAGCCTCAAGTTGTATGATCAAGAAAAAATCACAAAGCATCAAGTTCATAGTGTCACAGAGCCTCAAGTTGTAATGTGAAGAAAAAATCACCAAGCCCCAAGTTCATAGTATCACAGTGCCTCAAGTTCTAAGATCAAGAAAAAATCACAAAGCCTCACAAAGCCTCAAGTTAATAGTACCACAGTGCCTCAAGATGTCAGATCAAGAAATAAATCACAAAGCATCAAGTTCATAGGGTCACAGAGCCTCGAGTTGTAATATGAAGAAAAAATCACAAAGCCTCAAGTTCATAGTATCACAGAGCCTCAAGTTCTAATATGAAGAGAAAATCACAAAGCCTCAAGTTAATAGTATCACAGTGCCACAACTTGTAAGATCAAGATAAAATCACAGAGCCTCAAGTTCTAATATCCAGAAAAAAACACAAAGAATCAAGTTCAAAGATAATGCAGTTTAACACAGCCAAAAAGTTAAATTATATTGCAGTTTAACAGAGCCTCCACGTGAAAGATAGCCTCAAGATCAATACAGTTCAAAGGTAATGCAGTTTCACATATTTGTAAAAAGTTCATAGTATCAAGATATAATCACAAAGCCTCACAAAGCCTCAAGTTAATAGTTTCACATTGCCTCAAGTTGTAAGATCAAGAAAAAAATCACAAAGCATCAAGTTCATAGTGTCACAGAGCCTCGAGTTGTAATATGAAGAAAAAATCACAAAGCCTCAAGTTCATAGTATCACAGAGCCTCAAGTTCTAATATGAAGAAAAAATCACAAAGCCTCAAGTTAATAGTATCACAGTGCCACAACTTGTAAGATCAAGATAAAATCACAAAGCCTCACAAAGCCTCAAGTTAATAGTATCACAGAGCCTCAAGTTCTAATATGAAGAAAAAATCACAAAGCCTCGACTTAATACTATCACAGAGCCTCAAGTTCTAATATCCAGAAAAAATCACAAAGAATCAAGTTCATAGTATCACAGAGCCTAAAGTTCTAATATCAAGAAAAAATCACAAAGACTCAAGTTCAAAGATAATGCAGTTTAACACAGCCTAAAGATCTAAAGAAGTAAATCACATAGGCAATTGGATCAAAGATAAGGCAGATTCACATACCCTCAAGTTCGAAGTGAATCACATAGCCTCAAGTTCAAAGATAATGCAGTTTCACATAGCCTCAAGTTGGCTCAGGTATCAAGGCTTGGAAGCATGGATGGTGGATGCAGCTATGGAGGTAGCTGCCGCCCATACCATTCACACTCGTCACTATTTATTCTCCCTTTTAGAAAGCCCTTAGCCACATCATTGCCAACTTTACTACCCTGCAAGTGCAAAAAATGTTAAATAATGCAATAATATTATCTCCAAAATTTAAATTAGTTAATAATACAACATGGCATTAAAACTTAGAAAGTGTTCAGAATATATGAAAGTTCAAACGGCATGGTGCACACGGGGCCACCACGGCCACAAAATATATGTTAAGATCTTGCTAGACCAAATCAGTAGCCAAAAGTGCAAGACCATGAAAAGCACCAGAGTTCAATGATAGTCAAACAAACATATGCTAATTAGGAGGAAAAGATGGTCCTTCTGGAGGGTTGGAGGGTGCAGTAGGAGGGAATGATGGTGATGTTGGAGGGAATGTTGATGCAGTCGGAGGGAAGAATGGCGCTGCCGGTGGGAAAGAGCTTGATGCCGGGGTATAGGATGCAGATGGTGGTGTAAAGAAGGCTGCAGCAGCTGGAAATGTAGGTGCAACAGGTCGTTGAGTCGCAAACACCTGTTGCATCGACACTTGACGCTCGATCCACATATACAATAGATCACCAGTCAATGTCATAAATATTGGACGGTTGCGCTCATCTTTCAATGCCTCACATGCAGTGAGTACACCATCGGGGGACAAATGGGCAACAGTACTTAATCTCTCCATACACTCTTCTATTGAGTGTATTTTTGGGCGTGCTTGTATCTCACGTTCCATTATGGTTTGTGCAATTTCATTTCTTTTTCTACCTGATTCAACAAGCTCACACATAGCGTCAGCTCGACCGTCGAGTTTCCTTCGACGGTTTGAAGTTGGGGTGGGATTTGGTGGTGACACACGCATCCTTTTCATCGATGAAGTCGGGCCGGAGGCACTATCAGTGCACTGCGTTGTTAATTTAATTGGAGTTGGTGTGGGGGAAGTTGAATTTGCATCATTAACTTCCTCCAAATTTTTCCCTAAGCTTTCCATATCAAGCCGGTGTCTAACCGGTGAAGATGAAGATGTGGAACGAGCATCACCGGCAAGCATTTGAGAAGTAAAGCCATGCCTTCCGGTTGCAGTTGCCTTGCCGGATAAGAACTCGATTGCTTGATATGAGGGAAATGGCTTATCTTTGCATTTTTTATAAGCCGGATTGCCCTAATGTAGAGACAAAAAATAAAATTGTAAGTATCTATCCTGTAGTAAAGAAACGAGCAAATTTCGGATTAGATTACTAAATTATACATACAGCTATGATCGCCTCCCAATCACTTTCGTCACCGGCAGTTGGAATATTCAGGGTGTAGTCCCACCCCCATCCTTTTGTTGGCTAAAGTTTGATAAAGCACAAACTGACGTTTCAAAACTTTCAGACGATTTTGCAAATGAACTTTGGTAAAGCTCAACTTAGTCCTCTCGTTAAACTCATGAACCATCCTGATCCATGCCAATGGAGTAAAACTTCCATTCACAAAGTTTCCAAGAGTATGCTCCTCGGTCATTATATTCAACATAATAGAGTCCATTATTTCACTCCAATTAGAAGAACGCACTCTACTTTTGACTGAATCTTTAGAAATTATATCCAAACTTTGGCTATCACCCGATTGGACATCAATAATATGGGCTTTGTTTTTACCAAAAGGATGCAAAGTTGGTTTTGAATGAGCCATCTGAGATGCATAGGTTAAAAATTAGATCTATAAAATAATCAAATAACACTTGTTTCAGTACAATCTCATGAAAAGAGATTGTTTTCTTGTAGGCTCAGGGGGGGAAGGTCAAATAGACATTCAGACGGCTGCAATATTTATAAAAACATGCCTCCCTGCCATGAATATCAAATAATCTCCTGCCCCTGCACCATCGTCCCCTTTTATATTTTATTTCGCCCATTCCAATATAGCCGAATGCATCTTTTCATCTATCCTACAGCTATATGATATGTGTTACCACATGCTGCATCATTCTTAATTAACATATTACATCTTAACTTCCAACCTGTAGCCATTTGGACTAAATTATTTTCCCAATTTTTTTAACTTACCTACCAAATCTGAAGCTATATGAACCTGAGGGTATAGCTTCAGATTGTAAAAAACCTCATTATTGAACAATATTGAACAATGCAATCTATTACAATATTGAAATATATTGTAAAAAACCTCAAAAACAACCGGGGGATTTTAATAAAAAACTATTTTGAAATTAGAAGAATACCTCAAACTGCTCAAAGAGAGATGAAACCCACAGCAAACAAGGAGAAAGCCCAGAGATATCAGATTAAGCCACCAGATAAAACCAAATACTCGTAGCCACCATATAAAACCGGACGAGACTCAACATGCAATTTTCACAACTAGTTGGTATCGCTTTATAGAGGGGGAAACATGATATCTCACACTAAATACAGAGATATACAGAGATGACAACACAATAAATTCCAGCAGAGAGCTATGAGGTGTAAAGAGAAGAAAAATTTACTGCAGGTTGAAGATCTCACGCGGAATGTTCAAGATCTCACGCAGCAGCGAGATCTGGATCTCACGCGGCAGCAAGATCTGGATCTCACGCGGCAGCGGGAAGGGACGACGCCACAATCGAAGCCACACAAAAGGGGAAGGTGGGTGCGATCTCTTCTCATAGAAGGATCACCTTCATTGATGGCTTATCACCGGTTGAGGAAGACATTGATGGCTTACCACCGGTCGAGGGAGAAGAGGCTATCGAGGAGATGGCTAGGGCAGTGGGTGGGAGCAATAAATCCCATTCACTGCCTCCTCGCTTGAGGAAAAATAGAAGGTGAGAGGTGGAGAAGAGATCGCGAGAGGGGAAGAAGAGGACGAAGAGCCGCTCGAGGGAGATGGGTGGAGTGGTGAACACGCCAGGGGTGGGTGGAAAAATTTTAATCTTATTCACTGCCCTCACCCTATTCCACTATTCGGCCCACCCCATAGAATAAATCTTAACGGGTTATCCTAGGATAACCCGTTAAGAAGGGGATAAAAGTTTTTTTTATCCCCTGTCATTTTTATAGGATGTTTGGGAAGAATAGGGGGATAAAGGGGGTTATTCCCCCTTTATCCCCCAACCAAACACTACCTAAGGATATATAGTAATTTTCAGTATATTTTACGCCGACCAAACTAATATTACGGATTTGAAAAAAAATAATCTATTTTTATTTTCTGTCGATTTTCAACAAAAAAAAATAAAAATTCAAGCTGCAGAAAAATTTATTTATTTATATTTTTTTCACCAAATCAAACAAATATGAATTTATTTTCTTTCGACCATACAAATATTGATGATTTTTTTTTTTTTTTTTTCTATAAGTCAAACACAATAAAACATAAAATATCTTTTTTGCAAAAAAAAAAAAATTCCCGAAAAAGAATTTTTCAAGCGGAACACACCCACGTTACCATGCAGTTCCTCACGTGCGATGCACGTGATCTCCTATTTAATACCCTTTTCAGGCGCGAAAAACTTTTGAAACACACAAAATAAAAGAGGGATAAACATTTTCGAAGCGCGAGCGCGAGCTCTAGAGAGAGAGAGAGAGAGAGAGAGGGAGCTAGGGTTTCGTCGCACGATCGAGGTGAGCTCCCATTTTCTCCCCTCTTTTTTTGATCCGATTCCGTAATTCGCCATCACTGCATCTCGTTTTTGATCTCCGCTGCGAATTCGAACAAATGCTTTTTCGTTTTTTGTTTTTGTTTTTTTCATTTTGTTGTTTAAATTAGCATATAATTTGAGCTTGTTCTTTGTGTTACTCGATCGATTAGATTTCTAGATCTGATTCTGTAATTCGCCATTAATTCATCTCGTTTTCGATCTTCAAATACGACGCTTCTTTTGCTTTTGTTTTTTTGTTTAAATTATCATATAATTTGCACTCATTCTTTGTGTCATTCGATCGATTAGAGCTCTAGGGTTTATCAGTTGAGTAGTTACTTCCCCCTCCTTTTTCCATCTGATTCTGTAACTCGCCATTAATACATTTCATTGTTTATTTCCGCTGCGAATTTGAGCTCCAAATTTCTTCATATCCGATGCTTCTTTCCCGTTTTTGGGTTTAAATTAGTTCTCCGGTTTATCAGTTGAGTAGTTTGTCCCCCCTCCATTTTGATCTGATTCCATGGCACGCCATTGATAATCTCGCTTTTGATCTCTACCGCAAATTGGTGCCCCAAATTTCTCCAAGTGGATGCTTCTCACCCTTTTTTTTTTTTCTTATCAGCGAATGATATGAACTCATTCTTTGCATTACTCGATCGATTAGTGCTCTAGGGTTTTTTATTTGAGTAGTTCCTCCAATTTTTGGCCTATTATGTGTTTTTGATACGTGATCTTGGTACACATTGCTATAATGATTGGATGGAAGACAGAAAGATGTAGATTTTG
>CM054949.1:18430351-18668342 GCA_029168755.2 Tillandsia fasciculata
CAACGATCTGAATAATACGCAAAGAAAAATATTATTATTGATTACCTAAATTCTAAACTTATCAATATTTGATAAATCAAATATTCTACATTAATGATGTTAAATAAATCAGGAAATTTAAAATGGATCAGTGGTTTTTTAAGTTCTCTATCTACACTAACAAGGATTCAATATATCTATCTTAAACTTAGAATGAACTCACTTTTATGAACATATTCTTACGTTTAATTTTGTAAAATAATTTTATTGAATAAATTAAAAATTTTACTAAATTTAACCATAATTCAATCAAACTCAAGGGTTCTAATGATCAGTCTTTTAGCAAATAAAACGAAAAACAATCAATGACTAATAGTTGCATAGATATCAAATTTGATTAAACTTTTAATTTATATAATTATTATAGTTAAGCAAAAAACAAAACAAAAAATAAAGAAAGAAAAAGAAAAATGTATAGGATACCCCTCAATATCGACGTTTCTGAAATTTCTCTAATCATTTTGCCTGTTACTTCAGTTTTATTTGTATTAAAGTAACTTAAACTCATTAAATTTGATAAAATTATCAATTAATTTAGGTGAAAACTCCCGCTAAAATTACTCGCAAAAACTTAAAGTTAAAGGAGTGTGAATTTCAAAATCCCTAGAGTTGCGGGGCCTCCAAACATTTCTTTTTTTTTTTTTTTTTTTTGGAAAATGCTACTTGTATATCTTAAATGATGTGATATTTTATACACTCCACTAATTTTAAGATAGGATAAATTTTACTAGTCATATCAAAATGACTAGTGAATGAAGGTGTATTTTAATGGTTATTTCGAAGTGTTCAGTGAAATTCACTCCACACACAGAATGAGTGGTTTTTTTAGGTAAAGGGTAAGAAATACGTACAAATAATAACTATTTTGGAGTGTACCATATAGTATTTTTCTTTTTTTTTTGGAAGAAAAAAGTTAAGGGGTCTATTGTAAAATAGGTTATAGTCAGGAGTTCTCACTAAATTTATTTTAGAAAAAGAAAAATGTTACTTATGCACTCCATTTGGGGCCGTATATCTATCTCTTATTTATTTTAGGATAAGATACATTTTATTTAATCACATCGAAGTGAATTATAAAGAAAATTTCACTCGCATATATTATATATTTTATTTGGAATGCTATGGATAGTAAATTTTTTTTTAAACCTAATTAATAGCATGGTCCGCCAAAATTTACTAATTTAAGCTTGTTTAAGTTGTGGAAGGAGACAACATTAATTGATGTTTGGAACTTGGGAAAGCAATGGAGAGCTCTCTAATTAAGCTGTCCCTTTCCCGAAAAATGATATTTATTAGGGTGGCTGCTGACATTTTCAAGCCATGAGGCCCATGACACTGATGTTGTAATTAAGAGAGATAGTACAAAAAGCATTTTTCTGTAAAATTAATATAGCAATGCTAATGCTAGTGGTACACCCATTTAGGGTGTAGGATTATATCTCATTTATCTAAGAGTGTAAATTTTTGTACCCATCACTTCAAAATTTATATAATAATACTAGTGGTACACTCCATTAGCACTATTAATATAATAATGCTAGAATGTACATCCCAATCCCAACGCTTCGCAATCATTTTCTGCTCTGAGAATCCAATCCCAACGAGGTTTCCGACCACAAAACATTAATGCCATTTGCTATTATCCCTCCGCCAGTGCTTGAACACGACATTCTTTGTAAAATCAAAGCACAGCTCGTCAAGAGTCGTCACTGCCTGCTCATCCACCGTCCTCCGCTGTGATAATCGGCTCTCATTCTGATAAATCCGGCACAAGAGTAAACAAATCTTCTTTGGTACTTTAATTATATAATCACACTACCATGATCATGTTTATATATGTAGTCCCATTCTTAGTCAATATTATTTGAACAAATAAAAAAGATACTAAAAGTGAAGCAAAGCAAGCAATTAAACATGATAATGTTCTTGTCATAAAATTAATCATTCACCATGCTAATAAAGTTTAAAAGTAAAAATAATAATGCTTACACAAGGAGTACTACTCATTGAAGCTAGAACATATATATTTTCTCCTTAGTTACTATCATTACCAAAAATGTGATAGTAATTCCATAAAATCAAAATCATGCATGCCTAGCTATAGTAGGGCCATGGGCATAGGCACCTAGAGAGAGAAGGGACAACAGTAGCCTTTCTCATTTACTTGTGCATTGTAACATGTTGTGGTCGCATCTTCTCCTCCTTGGTTTGTAGATTGGATGTTAATGTCCTCCATGGTGATGCCTTTACATGGTGCCGTCTCGCTACACGCAAGGCTTACAGCAATGCCACTCGATGATGTTCCTTTTACCTCAGAATAATGCACATCACGTACTTGAACCGCAGATGTCTAAAACATGTGATAACAAAATTATCGTGCGAGTAAATAGAAGGTAATAACGTACATACAAAACTGGCCATAAACTGGTTTGTTAAAATATCGAGCTAAAAACTTCATCTCGCGTTCGGCTTGTCAAGATTTCGAACTGAAAAAGTCAGGTCATATTCGGCACGTTATTAAACAAACGATCGATGTCGAGCTCATTTAAAGCCGAACGCGAACTGACTCGCAAACAATGAGCTGAATTTGCTAGCCATAATATATAGGGGTAATTTCCTATATACCCTTAAATTTTCCTGTTTTTAGATTTTTTTCTTAGAAAGCTAATATTAAAACTACCCTTCTTACGTTCCAACTTCTTTCCAAATATTCCTGAAGTTAAACTCTGTTAGTGTACCGTTTGGAACTGCCGTTATCTGTGTGTAATTACTATTTTGCCCTTTCAAATATACCCTAAACCTAATCCTAAAACCCTAAAACCCTAAACACTAAACCCTAGAACCCTAAAAATTCTAAACCCTAAACCTAAAACCCTAAAAAATCTTAAACCCTAACCCTAAACCCGGGCAAAATAGATATATCTGATAGTTTTCAACTTCGATTATTATTTAACTCTAGTTTAACCCTAGTTAACTTAACAAAGGGAAACGATAGGGGTATTTTTAATAACGATGGAACGTATGAAGGGTATATTGGAAAGAAAAAAATAAGAGGGATAAATCAGATATTTCTTCATATTTCAGGGTTACACAAGCAATTATTTCTAATATATATATATATATATATATATAGTGAGTCACTACATAGTTCTAAACTAGTAATTGAAACATACCTTATTTTGGCAGTTGTTATCTCCAACACAATAATACTGATCTATGACTATTGGTTTCTTCACGGAATAAAAGATAATATGACTAAATGTTATCTCTTTCGCATAACCTGAACCACCCTGCAGATAAAAGGATACAAATAAATTAAGAAAAAATAACGCAATAATATAAATTTTTTTGATCTGAAGGACGAGTTTTATATATATACCTGCCATGTTTTAATCCTTACGCCGTTCGTCGTGTTGATCAATTTGCAATAAGAAACATTAATTTTCTCTACTTTTGCTTCAGAATCATGCTTACCCAAGCTTCCAATGCTAAACATAAGTAAGAAATTTACTTAGTCAAAATCAAAATGCAAGTAAGCTAATATTTTATTTAATTTGTAGCATTTAATAATCCAATTAATGGTCCAATAAGCTTCATAGCTAATAATATCAAAAAAAATTAAAGAGTAAACATATATGTTCTAATTGTGGGTTATTTATCATACTTTTTAAGCTTTACATTGTAGTTTCTTTGGTTGCATATAAGTATAAACTTGTTTTCCAAAACAAACTTTAAAATAAGACACTATTAATAGGAGGAAATGGCCACAAGGTTGTGTTTTGTTTCGTAGTAAAAAAAAAAGGAATAATTGTCTGTGTATCCCTGAAATCTGAAGAAATATCTAATTTATCCTTCTTATTTTTTTCTTTCTAATATATCCCTCATACGTTCCACCGTTATTAAAAATACCCCTGCCGTTCGTTTCCCTTTGTTAAGTTAATTAGAATTAAACTAGAGTTAAATAATAATTGGAGTTGAAAACTATCAGATATACCTATTTTGTCCGGGTTTAGGGTTTAGGGTTTAGGGTTTAGGATTTTTTAGGGTTATAGGGTTTAGGGTTTTTTAGGGTTTTAGGGTTTAGGGTTTAGGGTTTTAGGGTTTAGGGGTTTAGGGTTTTAGTGTTTAGGGTTTAGGATATATTTGAAAGAGCAAAATAGTAATTACACATAGATAACGGCAGTTTCAAACGGTACACTAACAGAGAGTTTAACTTCAAGGGTATTTTGGAAAGAAGTTGGAACGTAAGAAGGGTAGTTTTAATATTAGCCTTAGGTAAATCTGAAAACAGAAAATTTTTTAGGGATATATAGGAAATTGCCCCAAAAATAAAAACAAAAAAAAAACAAAAAAACAAAAAAAACAAAACAAAACAAACAGGAAACAATTTGGTGACTGAAAAAGAATTTTTTGTCCATTTGGTTTATAGAAAAATATAGTTTTCCTAAAAAAATTTCCTCGAGATTTCATGAGAAGTAATTTTAATAAAATCAACCTGATGCCATGTCCAGGACCGCATGTTATCCGAGTTACATTGATGTCATAGGTATCGGTACCGATCGACACACAATCATCTCCTACAATAATCAAAATAGACAGAAGATCAATAAATGTAACGCATCGATCATTCGACTGTAATCGTGTCTAAGATCTCCACATGTTGGCTTTTTTCGATGTGTTATCGTTATAATCATATCAAGTAATTTCTATCTAAAATTTAACTTAATAAAATTACCTGTTCCAATAATCGAGTCTAAGATCTCCACATGTTGGCTTTTTTCGATGGTATACCGTCGGTATTCGACTAAAACTCAGGAGATGTAATTGTTAGCCCTCTTATATAAGCTCCAACGGTTTGATAAATGGTCACATGCATTCGAGAGCTGTTTACGAACTTCAAATTACTAAGATGAACATTGTTGCACTTCAGAATAAAAAAGGACTGCATTGAAAAATATTAATTATTAGAAGTTAGATCACTATGAAAATACCAAACATTAAAAGTATGATGATATCAATTTATATATAATTGATTCTTTTGTTATCTCATTTTGTTTTAGAGGAAGCTGAAAAATTCAGCTCGTGCTCGACTTGTTTATTAACGAAGCCAACATAAGCTGGGTCATGAACATCAAGTTAGATTATCAGCTTTACTTTTAGGTTAAAATGTTAATCTAATAATTGAAATTTATGAAATATATATTGATCTCTTTACATTTGGTTTTTTGGCCTAAAATTCAAACAATAAAAATTTCTAATATATATATTCGAGTTATGTTGAGCTGAACACAAGCGAGCTGATCCTAGCTCGTTAAGGTTTCGAGCTAAAAATTTCAATTTGCATTCGACTCGTTTATTAAAGGAGTGATCGATCTCGAGCTCATTTCAAGACGATCACGACCTAGCTCATGAACAGCGAACTACATTGCCAACCCTATAGCCAAGAAATTTATTTTTCAGGACGTGAAATTTAGTAGTAAATTCTCTATTAATCTATCTTAGTTATCTATATATGAAATAAAAAAGGGGAGCGAAAACATAATTAATCTAAAGTTTTTACTTACACATAAGCTAATTATTTTATAAAAAAAAAAAAAAAAAACATATGTACTTTTTGAAGTATATATTTTTCCACTTTCTAAAAGAATTTTTAGAAATTAAAGTTGATTATATATACATCAAAAATATATTAATGTGGCTTGACAATGAAATTGAAAAGTAAAATTGAGGCTTTGCAAAAAGTGAAATTCTAATATGCATGCTAATAGGTTAGTCATATACTCACATCAACTAGGCTTGAGCATTCCTGAAAAAAAAAAAAAAAAAAAAAAAGAAAAAAAAAAAAAAAAAAAGAAAGAAATTAAGGGTAAGCAAAATTAAAAGAAGCAGCATATATAAGAATGTGGTAATTATAGTAATATGCAAATAATTACCATATATTTAAACTGGATTAATGTTAATTATAATATTAATTCTTGCTTAATTTTGTGATTAGTTATTATTTAATATTGGTATGATATTTCAAGTTGCATGTTTACATGACCTTTTTTGTACCTTGAATCTCAAGTAGGAGTGAGCATCATTTGGTTTGGTTCAATTTTTACAATTTTTTGGACTAAACGGACCAAACCGAACCGAATTACAAGCATTAACTGAACCGAACTAAGCTGAAATAATTCGATCAGTTTGGTTTGGTTTATTTAGTTTTAATAATTTTTTTTATTTGGTTTAAATCTTTTTAAATTAACTAGTAAAAATAAGATATATTCATGATTAGTTTAACCCTAAAGAGTAGAGCTTATATACTTTTTAAAAGAAAGTATATAAAGAGATTTGTGCTATTGTAAAGTAAACTAAAGAGATAAAAAAAGAAAGTACAATAGCACGGATCTCAATACAAATCTAATGATAAAAAAATTTACTAGTAAAATTGAGATTGTGCTTTTAAAAGTATATAAGCTTTGCTCAATGCTAAAAATCATTAATCTAAAGCTAATAATAATTAATGGTAAAAAATATACAAATGATGTGTGCATGTAATTTAATTATATGTTTTCATGAGCAAAATAATAGGGTTAAGTGCAAGTAGATGAGAACTTTACTTCATTTTCTTTACAAGACCACCAGGGTTCTCCTCGACCGTCGATCTGACCAGATCCATCAATATTTAACCCATCAATGTTACAAAAAGTGATCCAATGGTCCGCATCCTTCGACCATATCTTACTTGGAGCCACAATATTTCCATCAACCTATATATTTTCAATCATCAATATATGAGCCATTGATTGCATCCTTAATTAATTTGCTATTAATTATAACAGAATTATTTAATTACTTAAGTGATTTGTATATAAAAAATTGTGAACATAGATAAATATATAGAAAGGGTCTATTACGTACGTACGTGCATGGTGTTTGCATATATACGCACCGGCCCTTGCAAAATTGATATTTTGTGCATGTCCATAAAAGACATATTTATTTGCATTCAGGCCCCTATCTACACGCATGGGAGCAGATTAAAACACAGTTTCCAAGTGTGCACATATAAATATCAACATTTCACATGCATTTAAATAATTTAAAATTTGCAGGGGGTATACAAGAAAATGTACTTCATTAAAGTAATTAACAATGCTTCGCAAGTTCGAAATCTAAACATTACTTACCCGGAAATGGATGGTGGATTTGCAGGGTCCTTGGAAGTTCACTTGCTTCAACATGAATGTCGACCCCGAGGGTACAAGCACCGTCGAAGAAGACGATGCGGCGCACGCGGCGCGCCAAGCATATAAAAATGCCTGTTGTATGTAAACAAATATCGTAACAATATTTTTAATATTTATATTCAACAATGATCCTCAAATTTGAGCTCGAGGGGGCATAATTAATGAGACTCAAACTCAGAATTTTTTGTTAAATAATATAAAATAATTATTTTTTAAAAAAAAACTTAAGTTGTTAGAGAATAGTATTTTTAACATTTATATTTAAGCTAAATTACAGAAAATTTTTCTATAATATACCGTTTTTTTATTTTACCCCCTGTCTTTCAAAAGTCTATATTTTGCCCCCTCGTAATTACGAAATTATTTTTAGGAGGCAACGGAGCTAACAGAACCTGTGAAATGACGATAATACCCTTATCCCTTATCCCTTATCCCTGTGCTTTACGATGCGCATAAGACGCAGCCCGACGTCGGTGGCGGCGGTGGCGGGGAACGGTGCGCGGATATTGCTGCTTCCGACGTACATATCGGATTTGAAATCGGGGCCGGTGCGGAACCTCGGCGTCGTCCCCTTCGTGTGGGAGCAGCGCACGGGCCAGCCCAAGGCCGGCGCTGGCGCGGGCGCCGCGCGGCCACCGGCGGCGCCGCGGCCCTCGCCCGTGAAGCTCGGGAGCAGCGTCCGCACTCGTCGGCACCCACCTCCCACGCCTCCCGATGATGAGGCGACGCCGGCTTCGCCAGATCGGGGTGCCCAGGGAGCTGAACCCCGCGCGGACGCGTGAAGCGTCTGCGCAGCGGCCTATGGGGGCCCGCCATGTGGCGGGCCCCCCCTTCACCCCGCGCTGACCAGCGCCAGACGAGGCGCAGGTCCCCGCGCGGTGACCTGCGCCACACGCGCGCGCGCTTCCCCGCGCGCGTGCTGCGCACAGTGGTGCGGCGAGTGGGGCGCCACCACGTGGCACCCCACCAGCCTCTGGCCACCCGGGATACCAGCATGTGGCCCGTCGCCGGGGAAGGCCCAGGCGGCGACTGCGCCGACGATCGCCGGGAGGAAGGTACATAAGAGGGAGAATAGTGGAAGGGAGAAAGAAGAGGGGGTGGGGAGGGGTATTTTCGGTATATTACTTCAGAAATTGACGGCTCACTGACGGAATTCTGACGGCGGGGGTAAATGCACAATTTCGTATTTACAAAGGGACAAAATGTAGAATTTTGAAAGACAGAGGGTAAAGTAAAAAAACGATATATTATAAGAAAGTTTTCTGTAATTTAGCCTTATATTTAATATATATATATATATATGAGATTGATAAATCATACAAATGTGTCATCTGAGGTGGCATCTCCTTTGGCTCCATAGTCGACAACATTGTAAGTGGCAGTAACCAAATTCCCTGCTGCTAAAGTAAGAGAAGCAACCACCAAAAATGCTAGAGAGTGCATAAAACCCTGCATATATAATATATGCATCCACATAACATGAAACTTAGTAGTGACACAAAAAAAAGAAAATTAAATAATAATAATAATAATAATAATAATAATAATAAAATGTACTTTAACTTTACTATATATATATATATATATATATATATATTAATAATAATAAAATGTACTTTAACTTTACTATATATATATATATATATATATATATATATATATATATATATATATATATATATATATATATATATATATATATATATATATAACATTATATATATATTTTTTTACTTTATTAAAGTTGTTAGATAGTTTTGTCAAAGAATATTCTATCAAACAACAAAATTTGCATGCACATAGCATGATACTCAGTAGTGATACAAAAAAAAAGAAAAGTAAAATAATAATAATAATAAGCAAAAAATTTCAAAGTTCAAATATTTTTTTGTATGCAGAAATATAAAGTAGTAAAATAAAAAACACATAAATTCTCACCATGTATATGTAATGTAATTCTCTCTTAACCTTGTTTTGGGTGGGGAAATTAATTATTAATTATAAAGATGATACAAAAATTCTATTGACGTGTATATATATCCTACAACCATGCATAATATTTATAAAAAAAATTCATTTTTTATTTTTTTTAGTTATTTTGTGGAAAGATATTCATAGATATGGTAATTAATTAGAGCTTACTTAAAAATGCTTTGATTAATAAGCTGCGTTAAGGGAAATTAATTAAGTGGTCTAAAAATAGAAAGTGAATATGTTTCTTAAAAATATATATATGGAAATAATGTATGGAGACCCCTCAACTTCTTTTTTTTTTCTTTTCTTTTTTTTGGGGGATGTCATCATTTATTGGTGATTTTGCTAAATTTAATGACTATAATTACTTTTTAGTGAATAGAATTTGACCAATTAATATTTAATAACTAATAGAACCCTTAAATTCAATAGTTTTTTTAACAAAACTAGTTATAAAAACTCAAAAAAAAAGAAAATAGCAAGTTGAGTGGGTCTCAATTAATCAAAAAAAAGTTGAGTGGGTCTCAATTAATCAAAAATTAAAGTTATATTCGAATTTGTATTCATCTCTGAAGCCATTTTAAATTTTAAATTTTCTCATTCTTCATGATTTGGGCATGTTTTTTTTTTTTTAAAAAAAAGAAAAATATTGATTGGAGAAACAAAAAGTAGAATATTTGGCAATTGATACTACCATATTTAGAAAGAAAAATTTTCAATTAGGACCTTATGATTTAGCACATTTTCACTTTATCACCTTATAGTTTGAACCATAAGATAGTAATATATTGTATTTTAGTACCTCTGACACAAATATGCGGCACGAAACGCTTTTAATAGAGAAATTACAAGGGTGTAACATAAAATAAAAATAGAAACCACAGAGTACTTACATGATACAATTAAAATCATATAGTACTAAAGTAAAAAAGTAAAAAAGATAAACCATAAGGGAATATTGAAGTTTTTCCAAAATAATATTCTGAATCCGAAAAGCAAAAGCTCCGACGCAAAAAGATAGAATCAGTCGAGGGAATTTTAATATTCATTACGAGCATGAGTTAGACAATAAGAATGAGACAGCAAGGTCTCTAGAAAAAACAACGTGAAAAAAAAAAAGACTTGTTAGAGATCCGCCGACTGCGCCAGCACACTTCTAGCCCACGTAACAGCGTAGAGGAGATCGGACCTGTACAGCTGAAAAATAACCTGTCCATTGAAAAGCACTATGCCCTACAGCAGAGACAAGCAGGCCGAACAGAAAATATGAACTGAATCGACGACGTTCGATTCGTTCAACAAAACAAGCCTATGAAATTTACTAACAACAGTATCTCATCTTCTGCTTTTGTCACCCGGCAGGTCATCTCGTTTCCAGCCGCAGGTCGGTAGGAAGAAGCTCTCGACCTTCTTTGTGTCAAAACATATGGTCTTTGCTTTATTGAGTAGAGAAGCTGTTTCAGAAGCCAGAATGAGCGAGCACTAGATACAGCTTCTTGGCACATTCTTTACCTCTGAAAACATTTCTTGAATCAGTATACCCTGCAGATTTCTGAAAATGGATCCTAACCTGCCCTCTGCAAAACTTGCCAGAAGTATATTTTCAGGATCATTAACTCCTGAAGAAAATGAAAATGTCTGCATTGTGAATCTCTTTCCATGTAAAATTGGCCGCAAACAATTCTGAGATATCCACAACCTAGAGGGCAGAGAAACAGTAAAAAAATTATCTTCAAGAACAGCAGGTATAGCAACCCTACAGTCCCTCGCTCAGCGACACACATTAAAAAGAAAAGGAAAGACATTAATGTCCAGTGGATAAAGCAGGATAAAAATAGAAGAGATTGCATCATAAAGCGTGCTTGAGATAACGGCCAGAGTAGAGACCTGATGACATTTTCTTCGAATGTTAGAAGTGTCAAGTAAGTTAAAACCTACTGATCAATAATAAATAAAACATAGTAAGAGTTACTTGCTTCATGGATGAAATTGTACCACTTCTAGTAACTGTGTGAACAAAATGATGATGGCCACTGTCAGCTCAAATCAATCAAATGGAAGCAGCCTTCGCCGTCTTCTTTTTCCGATTAATTCCAGCAAAAAAATTGTGGAGACCAGTTGCTTTATAATCACTTTGTTTCCGTCCTAACATAACAGCAATTTTCGTTCATGAAGAAATCATTATGTTCTTCCTATAATTATATGTTTTACCTTCTCATTAGCCTTTACACCAAGAAATGCCGACTCATTATGATGCTCTTCATACCATCGATTGATGCCGTTGTTGTTTCTATGAGACTTGCTGTTGGTTCCGTCTAACGATATGCACAACTTGTTTGGCTTGGCTTTTTTGGCAGCTTTTCCACTTCAAGAAGCAGTAATTGGGCATTTGGCACAAGAAGTTGAAATAAACCTCTTGGCTCCAAGACCAGAAGCTCTGATTTGAAAGGTGTTGGGGCAACTGTTAATGACAATACTTTTGTAGAAGCTCCAGCTGGAGAAAGCAGGCTCTTTAGCTAATTCACCAGTAATCTCCACAAGAGCACGCCCCTCTTACGAAAAGATGGAAGCGGTTGCTATCCCTTAGAGATATTTCCCTTTCATACACCATGGAGACAAACTTTGCAAAGTTATGGCAATCGACACAAACACGAAGGTTCTTTGTGATCCGAAGCCTAACGCCTTGAGGAGTACCCATTAACCCAAATGTTATCGCCAACTTCTCACTATGACCAAGAAGCATTCTCTCTTTCTGCTCGTCATCCACATCATGCAATACACAGCTCAGGTCCGGAACAAAACCCGCTTCTTTGATCTTCGTGTATATTTCCTTAATCTTAGCTTCGATTTCTCCCTTCTTGGGATGGAATCGATCGCCGGAATAAAAGGTGTGAATAACCTTATCTAGGTTTATCCAGCTTCTTCCCGGTTCTTTCGCTACTGCCTTCTCCATCATAAGCTTCCTAACATCTACTACATCTTGCCACCTTGAAGCAGAAGCATAGATATTAGAAAGGATCACATAATTGCCGGCATTTTCTGGCTCGATGTCCAGAAGCCTTTTAGCGACAAACTCTCCCACGGGAATGTTTACGTGAACTCTACATGCGCCCAATAACGAACCCCACATAGCTGCGGTTGGTTCAAACGGCATATTTTTGATAAAATCTATGGCTTTTTCTATTCTTCCAGCCCGCCCAAGAAGATCAACAACACACCCATAATGTCCGATTTCCGGTTTCAAGCCTTTTTCTTTAATCATATAATCAAATATGCTCAATCCCTCATCGACTAATCCACCGTGACTACATCCTGATAAAACAGCCAAAAATGTAACCCTATCGGGCTTCACTTCCTTAAGCATCAAATTAAAAAGTTGAATAACCTCATCACCTAAACCATGCTTACCATATCCTACAATCATGGCATTCCAACTAATCGAAGATCTCTCCGGCATCTTATCGAATACTCTCCTCGCGTAAGTGAGGCTCCCACATTTGGAGTACATATCAATCAAAGAATTCTCTAGAACAACGTAAAATGGCAATTCGTGTCGGTATGTAAAGCTGTGGACTTGCCTTCCGTAGTCCAAAGCAGAAAGCCCCGAAAGTGCGGTTAGAAGACTGGTGAAAGTAACATAATTACACCGCATCCCCTCTCTATATAACTCTCTAAATAACAGCAAGGCTTCTTCATCAAGGCCCAATTGGGCATATCCGGATAAAATAGCGGTACAAGAAACAACATCCCTTTCTGGCAAAATGTCGAAGACTTTTCGGGCCTCGAGGATATTGTTGGATTTGGCGTACATGTCGAGGAGGGAGCTGCCAACGAATATGTGGGATTCGAAATTAGTCTTGATGGTGAGAGAGTGGACTTGCCTGCCATGGTCGAGCCCGCATGCCCCAGAACAGGACGTGAGAATGGTGGCCAAAGTAAATTCATTGGGCAGAAGACCTGTCAAAAAGTTTTACGTAAACAGTCAAATTTGCTGTAGGACAATGTGAAACAACAAACTACTCCAAAGCCTAGTTTGGTAATGTAGTGTCTAAAATCGCCATTTTCATAGTATCGAAGGCCCAAAAAATCCAAAAGCACTTACAATCTCTCTCCCTCCAATGCTTTAAAATTACGATTGTAGCTGCCACCGAAAAATCATGCAGCCTCATGCTTCTCTGGTAGCGGTTCTAACCACAACTTTAGAGTATAAAAGAAGGGAAGATTGACGGCGGCGCTTTTGAATTTTTTGGGCCTTCTATAATATAAAATTAGTGGTTTTACCAAAAAGCTACCAGAGAACTGTGTTTTTCGATATTTTATATTCAACACTTCACCGTGCATTTGGACTTGAGTCTTTTTGACAAGCCTAAGATGTGAACTCGAAACAAAACGGGAGAATATTAAATGAGTGTAAAAGCCTAGTGAGATTCGAACTAAGGACCTCCTGTAAATTTCTTCGCCATTTACTAACAAAGAACACACTGTGCAACTACTAACTCTCCAAATTGTGCTAACATAACATGCATCTAAAAGACCCCAACTTTAATCTTTTCTCATTCTACCAACTCTTCACCCTCCTATAAACTCATAAGAGTTACGAAACTGCAAGCGAATCGACGCTTTACCGGTGCCCAGCATCCGAACGAACAGCTCCAGAGCCTCACCGTGCGAACCCATCTGAGAATACCCCGAGATCACGGCCGTCCACGACACGATACTCCTCACGGGCATTTCGTCGAACACGTTGCGGGCGCCGCCCATGTCCCCGCACTTGGCGTACATGATCGCGAGCCGCGTCGCGAGGAACGGCGGAGGGCGGTACCGCGCCTTGATCATGTGCGCGTGGGCCCGCTGGCCGTGCCGGAGCAATCGGCCCTCGACGCACGCCGTGATTGCGGCGTCGTAGTCATGGAATTTGACCTCCGCTCCTCGGAGAGCCATGTGGAGCAGGGCCGAGTCTAGGTGACCGTTGAGGAGGAACGGGGATTTTAAATTTGAATTTGGCGGGAGAGGGTGGAGGGAGTAATGAATGGGGCGGAGAAAAGTTTTGGTTATTTTTTTCATTTGTGTGCGTTTGTGGTGTTATCAAAATTTGAATTAAAAAAAAAAAAAAGAAAAAAAAAAAAAAGCTAACGGCTACAAAAATAAAAGGAGCGGTGAGATGCTGAGATGAGTCAAGCACAAATTTTGGGGGTGTTTTTGCATCTAAGTCCCCTCCAAATTTTTTTGTTTCACAAATTTTTCTAGTAAATTTATATTTTCAGAAAAACATAATTACAACCTATAAATGTGACAAAACTATCGAAAATTTCGATAAAACTATAAATTTGGTAAACGAGATGGAAAGATAAAAAAAAAAAAAAAGAAAAAAAAAAGAAAATTTTAAGCAAATATCATTTTGAGTGATTTGAAAATAAGATTATGTTTGATCTAAAATTTTGGTATCATATCATCATATTTTGTGAGATTTTTATTTTCAATCGTTAATTTTAAGTCTTTTGATCACTAAGTAAATAATATCAAAAAATCGTAAAATTTATTTTTTTAGTATTTCAAATACTTTAGATCAAGTCTGACGAAGCTCATCATCGATTTGAAAGTCCCAACATCGAAAACGATTTATAAATGTATACTAAGCAGCCGTGCACTCTTCTACTCTCAAAAATAATTGGAAAATGCTAGATGTACACCCCAAATAAGGTGTACATCTTACACCAACCCCATCCTAGAATGGGGTGAATTTTACTCGTCACATCGATAGAAATAAAATTATAGAAATAAAATTTCATATTTTTTTCGACATTATTTATTTAGTAAACTAATCATGTTAAGATGAACGATGAAAATTAAATAATTTTTAAAATTTGAGAGTATAACTTCTAAATACATTAATATTGTTTGTAATATGTTAATATTCAGTAAGCTAAATTGAATTAAAAAAATTTATTATAACAATTATGAAAATTCAAATAAAAAATTACATCACTACAACAATTAGATTATAGGGATATATTTTTGTAACACTTTTGTGCAATTGTTCCATTTATATTAAATCTATATCCAAAATTAGATTACAGTGATATATTTTTTGGATACATCACAGTAATGTGTCGCTATACATTTTAGCAACTGCACATATAAGACACTAATAATACGTGTGTGACACCCCCAATACTCCCACCTGGACACTAGTAATAATAACTTGGCTTGAGTATTTTGGGCTGTGGTTCGAGCCCAACGAGTTATTATTGCTGGTGGGGTGAGTTGTTACAAAGTGTCGGTATTATTACTAGCATCATTTTTTTAAAAAAAAATAAAATACTAAAGCATATCACTATAATATAATTTTATTGTAGTGGCAACAAATCAAAATATGAGTACCAAAATGTCACCACTCTCAAATATGGGTGACAATCCAGTTCGCTGTTCATGAGCTAGCTCGTGTTCGGCTTATGAGCTCGAGATCGAATCGCTCATTTAGTAAACGAGCCGAACACGAGCCAAATTTTTCAGCTCGTTTAATAAATGAGCCGAACACGAGCTGGAGTCAGCTCGCTCGTGTTCGGCTCGATAACAGCTCGAATATATATATATATATATATATATATATATATATATATATATATATATATATATATATATATATATATATATATATATATATACTGTAATATTTAGATTTTAGGCTATAATTTTTTTTATGGATTTTAATTAATAGATTAAAATTTTAATTTTTTAATTTTTTTCTAACTTTACACCTAATAGTAGGAATGAAAATCAAATTTGTTGTTCGTGAGTCCGTTCGTGTTCGGCTCGTTAATAAACGAGCCGAACACGAGTCAAATTTTTCAGCTCGATATTTAAACAATAAACGAGCCGAACACGAGCCGACCCCAGCTCGCTCTTGTTCGGCTCGTTGACATCCCTACTCTCAAAATTTGATAACCAAATGTGAATTTTACCTTATCCTTTTGCATAATAGTTAGTTATTATTAGATAGAATAGAAAATTTTTCTACTTTTAACAACAACACCTTTTTATCTCATCATTCCACCTTTCATTATTTGATCATTTTTTTTTCAGGATCTTAAATCAAGAAATTGGTCAGCATACAGGGAAGATCTAGGTAAACCGCAGCTAATAGGTTATTGGCCGAAATCTGTCTTTACAACTTTAGCTGAAAAGGCTACCATAGTTTCCTGGGGTGGAGTTGTCAGCTATTTTCCAAGTAGATTTGGCCCTCCCATGGACAGTGGGCACTATTCTTCTGAATTGCAAGGAAAAGCAGCATTTGTTAAAAATATTGAGATCTTTGATTCAAATAATAAATCCCTTGATCTTGCGGATATTGCAAACCCTGAGGTCAATAGGGAAGACTACAGCGGATAATGTTACAGCAGAAAGTTTGGACTAGATGACGAATATTTATTCTATGTGTTAGAATTTGATTAGATTTATAGTTAAATCCTAGTTGAATTAAGATTAATATTTAAATCTTAAAGAGATAAGTTTGTTAAGATTTAAATATTAATTAGAATAAAAATTTATTTAGACTAAGTTTTGGATAGCTTTTAATATAAGCTATAAATATAGCATATGTGCTGTTATTTAACGATAGTGGCAACACCCATGAAGGTGGTGTTAAGGAGGATATACCCACGATGGTGGTAATATCCAGGGAGGTAGTAGGGGCTAGGATTTAGCCACACCTATATAGTGGTATCCACAGCACGGTGGTGTTAAGGAGGATATACCCACGATGGTGGTAATACCCATGGAAGTGGTGGGGACTAGAATTTAGCCACACCCATATAGTGGTATCCACACCCACGGTGGTGGTAACACCCATGAAGGTAGTGGGGTTAGGATTTAGCCACACCCATAGTCTTCTAAGTTTATAAAAGACGAGAGAAGGGTGAGAGAGATTCAGGAGGAAGGCTAGGGTTGAAACTACTCTATTGCAGAAGAGAAATCTGTGTAATCGGTGTAATTCTTCTCTTGGTTAATGAATCTTATTTCACTCGCATATTTTCTTGATTGGTTTTCTTCTATTTGTGGTTGTATAGTTTCCAGTTTTGTTGAGATGACGGATTTATGGTAAAAATTCGATTTGACGTTTCCGCTGCGAAATCCGCTGCGGAATTCCAACTCTATGCGGTATATCAACGTGGATTGCGGTACCGGAGCGAATTGCGGATTCACATAATCTGGTACCGGGACCAGTACCGAATTTTTCCAACACTATGATTAATGCTACTTCTACACTCTAAGTGGGGTGTATATTTTATATTCCATCCATTCAAGAGTGAAGTGAATTTTACCGGTCATTTCGAAATGACCGATAAATTAATTCCCACCATTGGATAAAGTGGGATATGTGATATACACTCCATTTGAGATGTATATATTGCATTGCTGTTAATCTATTTTGATGGCCCTGGTGGTTGTTTTAATTAGTTGGAAATAAATTTTCTCTCTACAAAGCTTAAGCATTTAAAGCTATGAAGAATGAAAAATTCATGATGTTAGTGACAACATTTATCTTCTTTTAATTCTTTTAAATTGAATTTTTATGTAAAATAGTGTATGGATGAATGGTAGATCGTTTACAATTCTTATTTGTTCCAGATTAGGAAAAAGAAACAAAAAATTATATTTTGCTTTTAGAAATTTTTATACGAATTTATTATTCATCATTTGGCCTAGATACCGCAGAAATAAAATAATTTGATAAATCAAAATATATGTAACTAGTATTATAATTTTTTTTTTAATAGAAAAAATAAGAACAACTACAACCACAACAGCATCAACTGATGTGTTAGCTCATGATTCTGATTTTTTTATGAAATTATTTTTCAGGTCCAAAAAGTGGCATAATTTTTCACATAGAATTAGGGGTAGCAATCCAGCTCGCTGTTCGCAAGCCAGCTCATGTTCGGCTCAAAATGAGCTCGAAATTGAATCGCTCGTTTAGTAAACGAGCCGAACACGAGCCGAATTTTTCAGCTCGTTTAATAAACGAGCCGAACACGAGCTGGGGTCAGCTCGCTCGTGTTCGGCTCGATAACAGCTCGAATATATATATATATATATATATATATATATATATATATATATATATATATATATATATATAAACTTTACTATTTAGATTTTACGCCATTAATTTTTTTGTAAATTTTAATTATTAGATTAAAATTTTAATTTTTTAATTTTCTTTAAACTTTACACCTAATAGTATGAATGAAAATTAAATTTATTGTTCGCGAGCCAGCTCGTGTTCGGCTCGTACCGAAATTTTGAGCTCGATATTTAAACGAGCCAGCTCGTGTTCGGCTCGTTTATTAAACGAGCCGAACACGAGCCGACCCCAGCTCGCTCGTGTTCGGCTAGTTGACACCCCTACACAGAATAATGTGTTAAAAGCTTAGGGGGTCTACAGTAATTTTCAGTATATTTTACTGATTTGAAAAAAAATAATCTATTTTTATTTTCTGTCGATTTTCAACAAAAAACAAAAATCCAAGCGCAGAAAAATTTATTTATTTATATTTTTTCACCAAATCAAAAAAATATGAATTTGTTTTTTTTTTCGACCATACAAATATTGATGAATTTTTTTTTTCTATAAGTCAAACACAATAAAACATAAAATATCTTTTTTGCAAAAAAAAAAAAAAAATTCCCGAAAAAGAAATTTTCAAGCGGAACACACCCTTACGTTACCATGCAGTTCCTCACGTGCAATGCACGTGATCTCCTATTTAATCCCCTTTTCAGGCGCGAAAAACTTTTGAAACACACAAAATAAAAGAGGGATAAACATTTTCGAAGCGCGAGCGCGAGCTCTAGAGAGAGAGAGAGAGAGAGAGAGAGGGAGCTAGGGTTTCGTCGCACGATCGAGGTGAGCTCCCATTTTCTCCCCTCTTTTTTTGATCCGATTCCATAATTCGCCATCACTACATCTCGTTTTTGATCTCCGCTGCGAATTCGAACACATGCTTTTTCGTTTTTTGTTTTTTGTTTTTCCATTTTGTTGTTTAAATTAGCATATAATTTGAGCTTGTTCTTTGTGTTACTCGATCGATTAGATTTCTAGATCTGATTCTGTAATTCGCCATTAATTCATCTCGTTTTCGATCTTCAAATACGACGCTTCTTTTGCTTTTGTTTTTTTGTTTAAATTATCATATAATTTGCACTCATTCTTTGTGTCATTCGATCGATTAGAGCTCTAGGGTTTATCAGTTGAGTAGTTACTTCCCCCTCCTTTTTCCATCTGATTCTGTAACTCGCCATTAATACATTTCATTTTTTATTTCCGCTGCGAATTTGAGCTCCAAATTTCTTCAAATCCGATGCTTCTTTCCCGTTTTTGGGTTTAAATTAGCTCTCCGGTTTATCAGTTGAGTAGTTTGTCCCCCCTCCATTTTGATCTGATTCCATGGCACGCCATCGATAATCTCGCTTTTGATCTCTACCGCAAATTGGTGCCCCAAATTTCTCCAAGTGGATGCTTCTCAACCTTTTTTTTTTTTTTTTTTCTTATCAGGGAATGATATGAACTCATTCTTTGCATTACTCGATCGATTAGTGCTCTAGGGTTTTTTATTTGAGTAGTTCCTCCAATTTTTGGCCTATTATGTGTTTTTGATACGTGATCTTGGTACACTTGCTATATGATTGGATTGAAGAAGAAAGATGTAGATTTTGATCATTATATGCATACGATCTTTTGTGCTCTTATAGGTTTATTACTAAAGATTTTCCTTAGATGGTAACTTAGGTTTACTACATATGAGAGATCTAGGGTTTATCCACTGATGTCAAGGATTTAAGTGCCTATCGGCACGGACTGTATCTACCGTACCGTATTATGTCAACAAAATATTGGCATGTTACAGTCTCCGTGTCGATGGCACAGTTCAAAACTCTATTTTTTTTAATTTAGTAAGTAATTTTCTTAATAAAGTTCAAAAAATTTGATAAAGATATATAAGAACGATTATAATATTTGCTGCTAAAGAAAAAAATTATTTCATGCCATTATGTGTCGGTACACTTGTATTTTTTCTGACCGGAATGCGTCGTGTCGTACCGTGCTAGCAATTTTGCAGCATGAACCTATGCCACGGCACTTAAATTCTTGGTTGATGTGCCTATTAGTAAAAACTAGATTGTCGTTGGTTCTTTAGAAGCTCGTCGGCTTTGTGAATAGGAGAAGAAAAACTTGGATTTTGATGAGTAGTAATAGTTGATCTTTGTTGTTATTAGCTTTTTTCAGAAAAGATTTGGCACAAAAAAGGCTAGGCAGGAAATGGATAAAATTTGGCCATTACTAATAGCAATTGCTAATTTGTTCAATAGATTCTATTCTAAAGGTCTCACTACAATAGCTGTGCATTTACTGGAGAATTTTAATGGATGAGTTCCTAAGAAGATATTGGCAGGAAACACCCCCATCCCTTCTGTTGGTTAACTCAATTCCATTCTCTCTTTTTCTTTTTTTTTTAAAAAAAAAGTTTTTTGCAGTTCTTGCAGTATATTTCTGATTTCGATAATTTTGTGATTATGCTTTAATGGTGATGTCTGTCTGCTGATGCTTTTTTTGTAAATAGTGATGGAAACAAAGCTGCCTAGTTCTTCGAAGGTCAACTGCTCACACGATGCCTCTGATGATTTTAAGTACATTTGCGGGCTCAGCACGATTCTCGTCGCCACCATTCAGGAAGTAAAAGACCGTGTTTCCCAAATCGAATTCATATTCTGTAGTCAGCTTTTTCCTAGTTTCCAATCAAAATCAAAGCTTCTTCAAACAACACTCGCCGATGCAAAGAGGGCCGTGGACGATGAATGGAGGAAGAAAGAGGCTGGTCTCTTATATCAAATAGAAGAGCACCTTGTTGAAAAGAAGCACTTCAAAGAGCAAATCCAGCAGTTGAACGATTCTTTGGAGGAGAATAAGATAAAGATGGTGAGCAATGAATGCTTGGCGAATAAAATCGAAACAGAGAAGAAACAGCTTTTGGAAAAGTTGGAATGCTTAATGGGGAATGAAGAGATTGTTAAAGAGCTGAAGAAGCAGCTTGAGGAGAAGAGCAGTGAAGTTGCGCAGGGGAAAGAGTTGCAGCAAAGGCTATTGAAACAGATTGAGTTGAAGGATCAGAGTATGTTGGCTGAACAGAGAAAGCGTAGAGACTTGGTTGTGGATTTTAATACACTGAAGACAAATTACAAGCAATTAAAATCTCAATACAATTTTCTGCTCGGCAAAATTGGCAATGCCGGAGAAAATATGTATTGTTTAGAGAGGGAAGGTGAGGCGAGGAATATGCCGAGGCCCCACTTGAATAAGAGAAGCCTCCAAGGTATGACTTACTTGATTCTCTTGTTTTTGTTCAAATGTGTAGAAGCATTATCTCCAGCAAGCTGCAAATGCGTTTTAAGAAGAACCAATTCAATTTCTTTGGCGATCAGAGTTTATCCGAAAATGATGCCTCGGTTATCATTTTAGTGATAGATCTATATTCATCCCCTTGGGATGTACTTCATCTATCTAGGAATGGTGCCTTTTTCCTCATTCTTTAACATCTCTTGCTTTGAAACTTTGAACACACAAAAATTGATGCAATTACTCTTTAACAAATGGAATGAAGGTTAGTGAGTAGTGACATTGTTTTTTGTAAATATCAAGTCACCAAGTACTATGGCCAGAAAATATGATGCTTTTGTTACTTATCCTCCAATAAATAGTTCCTCGTATCAAGCGTTCCTATCTTTACTACACATTTAGCTGTCCAAATTGAATGATTTATGTCCTTCGACTTAGATTTTCAAATTTTTGTAGATTCAGATGAAAGTGATGAACAGGATATTCAGCCTGTTTCTAAACAAAGGGAACTGAAAATCAGGACTCTTTCTCATGAAAAGCTTGAACCTATTGAAGATGCTGCATTGACGAAAGTTGTACCTAATGACTCTCATACTAATCTACCATCTATTTCAATTGGCTTCCCACCAAAGCATATGCATGGGAGACCGAAATTCGAACCTTTGACTGGCCTAAAGCGAGCGGACTCATCTTGGAGAGATACAAGGGCCCATCAAGAACCAGGTGCTCTGGACCCACATGACGACTTTCTCGATACTCCCATGGAAGTTCTGAGAAACCTAAACCAAAGACCTCAGGAAGCACAAGCTCTTCCTGTTCCTCCTCCGCAAGATATGGATTTCAACAACTCTGATGAAGAAACTCAAGATTTAAACATTGCAGCAGTTCCTAAGCAGCCAAGTATTTTGATTCTTGGTCCCGCAAATAAGAGCTTTAAGTACGTAGAACCTGTAAGGAAGAAGGCTGAGAGAGAGAATCTTAAAGGGATTGAATGCAAGCAATGCAAGAAGTTTTATGACGCCGTTCTACCTACCGGTGAGGGAGAGCACAACGGCGCGAACACTACAGGTGTGAGATGCGAGCATCACGATGGTGTATCGAGACATAGGTACAGGTACGCCCCTCCGATGACACCTGAAGGATTTTGGAACATTGGTTTTGATTCAGATATATAATGTTTTTCTCTCATGTTTTCAGTTGTAGATTCAAATTTGCTTTTCTACTTGCTATGAATTCGAAGGTTCAATGCGCTATATATCTCCATTCAAATTTTGCAGTATGAAATTGTTGTGGTGATGGGGCTTATAGTACTCTTAAATCAATATAACTGCTAAAAAGGATTTTATGTTAAGCTGTTCTGATCTGTTAAAATGAAAATACAGCAAATAGATATGGAATTAGTTTGGTGCTCCTTAGCCCTTAAAACCTATAGATTTTAATTTGTAATGCATTTCATATTGAAAGAGAGCAAATTTTGCAAGAACTAATGGACTTCTTTTGAATCCACCCCCACATCTTCAAGAATAATAATCTGGTTTAGGGAATCATCCTATACCTCTTAACACTTCAATTCAAAAATAAATGGGTGGGAGTCATAGATATAATAAAAGCCAATTAGGGTCAGCTATTGAATCAACTGTAAGAATGATTATCAAAGTCCACTTTTCTCATTTCCACTCTCTTTTGGATAATCTTGTTTTTGCTGCTCCAACAACTAGTAGTTATCTTATCTGTAATTACCTAGCACATTATTACTAATAACTTGTCAGGTCTAAACTATTAGTCCAAAACATTTTAATTTATTTATTAATTCTAACATATTAATTACATATATGACTTATATTTTTTCCACATTATCTAATGTGGAACTATTTGTTGGCTATTTATTTATGGGTTAAAAATAGGTTCAACTTCCTGCCCGTGACAATAGGTCCAGGAGACTAACAAGTTGAGTTGGGTGAGCCCAATAAGTTGAGTGGGGCTGCGGTCCACAATAGACCAAACGGCAAGAGGCCCAACAATAGACCCAATGTCCAGGTGGGTTGAGTCCGGTCGAGACCCGTGGGCGCTGTGTCTGTACGCTTTAAGTGAATTGGTTGCGTATTTCTAATAGCTCGAGCTTTTGGGATTAATGGTTAGCGCCAATGATCCGACAAGTGGTATCAGAGCCAGTGGCATGAGTTCGATTTCCACACGGTGCAGGTGTTGGGGGGGATTGTTGGCTATTTATTTATGGGTTAAAAATAGGTCCAACTTCCTGCCCCTGACAATAGGCCCAGGAGACTAATAAGTTGAGTTGGGTGAGCCCAATAAGTTGAGTGGAGCTGCGGTCCACAATAGACCTAACGGCAAGAGGCCCAACAATAGACCCAATGTCCAGGTGGGTTGAGTCCGGTCGAGACCCGTGGGCGCTGTGTCTGTACGCTTTAAGTGAATTGGTTGCGTATTTCTAATAGCTCGAGCTTTTGGGATTAATGGTTAGCGCCAATGATCCGACACTATTGTGGTGTCATAGTGGAGAAAATTGCCAGAAGCCCCGAGCCCCGATTTGTGGCGCGGGGGCAGGCGGCTCTCATCTCCTTCCAGACAGGTTTTTTTTTTTTTTTTTTTTTTTTTTTTTTTTTTTTTTTTTTTTTAAGGAATATAACTAAAAAAAGGAAAAATAGAAAAGTAAAAAAAAAAAAAAAGAAATTAAGGAATAAAAGAAAAATTAATGAAAAACTTAATATTGGAAGGGAGTGCAGCACAAGGAGCTCACTTCCAGTATACTTATTTTAAAGGATAAAACATAAAAAAAAAAAAAAAAAACTTGACTGGTTTTTTCTAATCGAAGAATAAAATTTAAATACAGTCACTGGAAATATAATGCTTGATTATAATAGTAAAGGAAAGGATTAATTTATTATTTGTGGGAGGGATGAAACTGTTTTAATTTTGAGCAATTAAAAATATAGTGCAGTTTTTGTATTCTTTTTGAAGAAAAAAACCTATGAAATGCAAAAGAAACAATCAAGTGTAATCCAAGTATATCAAAGGACTCAAATAGCATACTATATAACACATAAGAAGATAAATACTAGTAATTTCTTCCTCCTCTTCTCCTTCCTCCTGCTCCTCACCCTCCTACTTAGGGCAAGGGATTTAGGGATCTTGTCCTCTTTCTTGGAGCAAGAGCTTAGGAATTAAAGTAAAGATTTAGGGATCAAGAACTGGTTAGAGCAAAAAAAAAAAAAAGGATACGATTGAAGATTAAAAGATTTAGGAAGTGATTAAGATTAAGGGATTTAGGGATCTTCTCCTTTTTAGAGTAAGAGTTTAGGAATGAAAGTAAAGGTTTAGGGATTTAGATTTGGTTAGGGCAAAAATTAGGATTGAATTCGAGATTAAAGATTTAGCAATTGACCCCCCCGCAAAAAAAGAAGAAGAGTTAGCCTTTATATTTTTCTTAAATTTTATACTTTTTATACTTTTATTTTCTTTTCTTTTTTTTTACTTATATCTTTTTTTAAAAAAAAATATTTGGGAAAGGAGGTTGTTTGAAACTCTCTCCCTTACTTTAGGTTTTGACATTCTCGTCAAATCCATCCGGTGATGAGAGATTCATCTCATACTTCTGATAGATAATATAATTTTGATATTAAATATAGCGATCCAATTAGGAATTAAAGTGCCGCCCGTGCCGCGTACCGTGCCTCTACAATAGGGGCACGGTACGGGAGTATCTACCCCCGTCTCGGCGATACCCATTGGGTATCGCTCGAGACAGAGCGATACCCAATGGGGATCGCCCGTGCCGTGCCGAGCGTGCCGAGTTTTTTTTTTTTTTTTTTTTTTTTTTTTTAAATATGGTTTTACAGTAAACATATGATTAAATACTTATTATACTTATGAATTTTATTATTATATTATTATTTTTATTTTCTATAATATATAGTTGTGCTTTATATACAAAAAAAAAAGTTATCAATATGTTAATTGGTGAGTATAATAAGCTATATATAGCTAATATTCATAATTTTTTGACTAAATATTTCAAAATAATATTATAAAAATTTATTGAAAACAAAAAAAATAAAAAAAACCGTGCCAGAGCATGCCACTGAGAGGTCATGCGTATCCATCGGCACGCAAGCGTGCCACGTATCGGCACGGAAGCGTGCCCGTACCGTACCGTGCCAGGCGGAGAGCGGCACGCTCCCGTACCACGGCACTTAATTCCTTGGATCCAATCCACTAATACTAAAACCTCGTTGGGTCTAAATCACTCTCCCAAAATGTTTAAGTTTAATTATTAGTTCATACGTGCTAACCACATATAAGCCTCTTATACTTTCCAACATTATTCGATTTGGGGGTCACATTATATATTGCATGTGAGGTTCCTGCATCTATTGGCAACAAATGAAACCAATTCTTATTGTCGTAGTTTCTCATTTTCCTACATGTGTGCATTCATTATTTTCTTTTCTGGTCCAAATGGCTGTGGAAACCTATCTGTAAGATTCTGTGAAGTATTAAAACTGTTGTACTAACTGCAACAAGAGCCCCTTTTTTTTGGAAAGGCATAGAGAAACTACTATTTCGTGATGATTTAGAATCAATGTTTGGTTAATTTCCAGAAGAAAAATTATGACATAATTCTTACAAATGGCTGTTATTATCATACTGATGAGCACCTTCAAAAATATAGAAAATCTCTTTCAATATTCTCAGATTTTTACATGCAATTTCGTCGTCTCTGGTTGGGATCGCAACTCCTTCATATCTACTAACTATCTACTAAGAGTTTGCCTCAAATATAGCTAAATAGAGTGATGTTGTAAAATAGGCTACTTTGGTCTTTGTGTTTTTGTGCCGAAGAAAAATTCGAAGTGAAATAGTTGTAACTCATAACATTGAAACTTGAGAATTAACTTCTTATCATCTTTCAGTGATAAATTCAGATAACCCAAATGGACCGAAAAATGCTTTGGCTTTTTTGCTTCTATATAGAAGTGCTGTTTGGATAGAACTATTCAAAAAGTATTTTTTGTATGATTTCCTCGTCGCAACTGATGAAATTCCTTTGGAATCGATACTTATTACATCATTATAGTTCAAATAATAGATGAAAGATCTTACATTGCCATGCAGTTTTCGGCCGTCCAAAGTAGGCAACATGCTGTAGATTTAATTCCGAATTTTCTTTTATCTCAATTTCTTGAAATATTACTCTGTTCACATTATTTTGAACTAGTTTTGCCTCTGATGATAATTTGTCCTACTCACTGGTATTCGTCAAACAAGATATAATCATTGTAGTTCATGGCAAAATTTTTACTTGCTAGATTTTTTTTTTTTTTTTTTTTTTTTTTTTTTCTATGTTAGAAAGAACAGGGATATATCCTATTTGTTTTTGAAGAATTGATGAATGAATACTAAGAGTCAGTTTTTACTAGTTAGGGTTTATATCCTTTGTGAAGTTAGATGCAGGGCATGTTTTGTCGAGCCGGTGCATCTGCAGTTATAAGAACAGCTGCTTGAAGAAGATGCTAACATCTTTATCATCAATATATAACCTTCTCTTTAGGAGTTCAGAAACTCACTCATTCTGGACTTATATCAGAGTAAAATGGTCGAAAACTACATGCCCAATGTCTTTTTTTACTATAATTTCATATGAAATTACGCAAACTTTGGGAGATTGATAAATTTCACATAATAACAGCTTTTACTTTCTATTTTATTGCTTGCTATAGTTTTTTTTTTGTTGAGAGAAAGATAACACGCTACTCGCTTCATTCAATCAGTAAGTTAACTTAGCACAATAAGTGAGACAACTAGGTCTCTAGAGAGAGAGAGAGAGAGAGAGAGAGAGAGAGAGAAAATCGGTTAGGTTGCGCTCCACTGGACCGCCCAGTCCGCGAGCTCACAGCTAACATTCGAGATCGCGCAGAGAGAATCGGAATTAGACTGTTCGAAGATTGCTTTATTTCTAATTTTTCAAAGCACCCATCAGTTAGCAGACAGGTAGGTAAGGGCCGAAATAGGATTCGAAGGTCTAAACCCCCCCCCCCCCCCCCCCCCCCCCCTCACAAGCGCTTGCTATAGTTCTTGTACATATTTTGGTTGTTTTCTGATCCCTTACTACATTAGGGTTTCTGCTTGCGATTTTGAATGCTTGATTTTGATTTTTGATCATTTGGGTAGTGAAATATTTCTATTTTGATTTTGCTTGCACTCAAAGTGGTAAATCGAAACTTAAAAAAGATGGTACAAGAGAAATCTAGGGTTTTGAATAGTCGAAGAGTCGGTCTAGCCTTGCGATAAGGACAAAGTGTTATCCGATAAAGTATTATTATCTAAAAATTACTATCAGAAGATGTACCATAGAAATTATTTCTTTACCAAAAGCTCCCAAAAAAAAAAAAAAAAAAAAAAAAATTTGCAATTCTGCTTCTCACTAAAGCAGAAGCACTTGACTTTTTTGATGCCAAACATACAATAAATCACATATGCATATGAAAGGCAACAAATAGGGCCAAGGATGTCTTGTTATTGATCTGCCCTGTCCTAGTATTATTACTAGTCCAGCTGTTTTTCTTTTTCTCTTTATTTTGGTGGTCCATAGAGCTGGTCCACTGAATCTGACAGTGGCAGGCAAAAAAAGAAAAAGGGAAAAAAAAAAAAAGGGGAAAATAATGGTGGTGGGATACTGCTAGGGCTAGGTTGGCCTAATCAGAAAGGAGGATCACTTATAAAAAGAATTGGTGTGGGGGGTGTTTGGTGGTGGTGGAGGTGGTGGTTGAAACCAGTGGATTAATAATGTCATGAATGTCAGCAGATGTCTACATACAATGTTCACTACACCCCCCACCCCCAACCCCCTAATAAGGTCTAGTAATTAAGTGTCAGTTTGGTATTGACATTTATCTAATGCTGATAGAGCTGTCAATGAGCCGAACACGAGCGAGCTAGGACTAGCTCGTGTTCGCTTTTTTAGCAAACAAGACGAGTATGAGCTGACTTGCTATAATATTGAGCGTAAAAATTCAGCTAGTGTTTGCCTTGCTTATTAATGAGTTGAAGACGAGTTAGCTCGCAAATAGTAAGCTGGATTGTCGGTCTTAAAAGCTTTTTAAAATTTTTAAAAAATTATAATTTTAATATAATAATTGAAATTCAAAAAATATAGGCTTTTTTATATTTAGTAAAAATTTGTGCGCGTGAGTTATATCGAGCAAAATAAGAACGAGCTGATCCCGATTCATATTCGACTTGTTTATTAAATAAGTGATCGATCAAAGTCACCAGATAAAACAGAGTTGGATAGAAAGAATATAAAAATATACCTTTTTAATTTTTGGTAAAATTTTAGAAAATCTACTGCAACAAATTTATTATAATATGTAAAACGTAATATTACTTACAGAAAAAATAAAATATATTTTTAATCATAATTTACTATAATCTTTTTTGCAATCCCAATGCAGTCTAAGGAAACCAGGAAAAGAAAAGGCCTATGAGAAGCTCCAATTTGGACCAACAAATGTACACTCCAATTGGGGTGTACATCTTACACCCATCCTATTCTGGAGTCGGATGAATTTTATTCATCCCATCGATGAGACAAGTGGAAGAATACCATCTCAGAATGAAATGGATGTAGAATATACATTCCATTTGGGATGTACAGGGTAGCACTCCTCAATTTACTATTGCCTGAGTACCTTATCCATTATCTTGCAGGTTGAGAGTACTGTAGAGTGCAGGGGTTTCTTGCTTATTATTATTATTATTTAATTTATTTGATTTGATTCTTGAGATATTATTATTTATTAGTGGCGCCTATTTTAGTGCACCAATGATTTTTATCAATTTTTAATACATCCAATGCTTTTAATCTAACCATCTAATAGAGTAAATTGTGCATTTGATAACTGTGGTAGTTGACATTTTGGTTCTCAAATTCCAGTTTGCTATAATTATTTGTTCTAACTTTGAGAATTATTGTAATAAAATTTTATAACCCAATTTAGTTGATTGAATATTGACGTGTCTCAACATAAAAGAGTGATGTAATAATATTGTGATTAAAGATGTGTCAATAATTAAAATATCGTATCGTTTTTACATCAGCGATGCGTCACCATTTAGCTAACCTAATTAGATTGTAATATTTAATTATAATAATTTTAAAAATTTGAGTGACCAGTATCATCTCCCTCACCTTGAAATGTGTTGAATATTAATTTTATAATTTTATATACATCGTTTTCTAATAATTTTAGCTTTTAGAGTATAAAAAATTAAATAACACTGTCTTTGGCGAAAGAATTCAGAATCTCATTTTTTAATACTATGTGAGATTATATGAAACAATCGTTATATTTTAAAATTTTAAATTAATAAAGAATAGTATTTATATATTTTATATTCAACAAAATGATATAAAGTTTTTGTTTTTGTTTTTTATTTTTATTTTTTTCCATTGAAAATGTCTACATCTTGGAGGAGCTCCTAGAGATTTAAGTACAAGCAATGCAAAAAATGCTATTTGTACACTCTTTTTAAATTCACTATATAGAGTGTAAGAACTAATTATTTGATGTTCTTAATAATATATATATTTTTTATTAGATGAATGAAGTATAAAATATACATTTCTTTTGAGATATATAAATAATATTGCTCTATACAGCACTATAATTGATATAAATTTTACATCACACTCATCAAAACCTTTTTATTTTCTACTTACTCTTTTATTATTTTTATTTTTTAACTAAAAAAAGATTTCATCATAGATGGAAACTATTATCTCAAAATTCTAAAGTAGGTAAAAAAAGTACAGAAATTAACTTGAAGTAAGAACTATTTTGAGTCAACTATCTAAACTTTCAAATTTTTTACTTTACTATTCTTTTCAATTTGTTTGATTTAAATCAGTCGATAATATATTGACTTTGAAATTCAAGCTAATTAGCTTAATAAGTTTATAATTACAAGAATTGCATGGAGTATACAAATTAAAATCCTATAGAGATGAACGGTGGATTCAAATTTTGATATCAAAGTATTGTTGACTAACTCACATCAAACAAATTTAAACGCCAAATAGTAAAATTAAAATTTTAAAAAATTAGATAACTGACTCAAAATAGTCCATAATTTGGATAATCTCTATACATTTTTACCTTGAAATGATAGCATCAGACTATTTGAAACTTTTATACTGCATCCCACAGGGAGGGAGAGAGAGGGAGAGAGAGGGAGAGAGAGAGACACTCTAGTAAAATACAAGTTGGTAATTCAGATAATAGGCATTAATAACTTTATTAATGCAAGGAATGTGAATATTTGTACAGGCATTTGAAATCAAGGATTTAAATATCCATGGGACAGTACCATCATGCTGTATCACACCAATAAAATATCGTCACAACATAACTTCTATGTCGATGGCACAGTTCAAAAATTTTTTTTCTTTAAATTACTAAATAAATTTTTAATAAAATTCAAAATATTTAATAAAAATACATAATAAATAATTAAAAAAATATTATTGTTAAACAAAAATAAATATTTTTTGCCTTTATATGTCGGTACACATATATTTTTTATAACCAGCACTTATCGACACAACTCGACACGCACCGCAAGTATCCTGTGCCACGGCACTTAAATCCTTGATTGAAATACACCGAAATATTGCAAAATGTTGTTTATTCATGGAGCAGCTTGTTTATGCAGATAGTTAGCATTTTTCATTATTATTTTTATTCAAATATTTTTCGAAGAAATAGTTACTGCTTAATAATATAAACATGTGGAGCAACTTAATCATTAACCTTGCTCTGCTCATATCAGATATATATATATATATATATATATATATATATATATATATATATATATATATTACTTAAAATTAGACACAGTAGTGAGGTACATGCACACATATTCATACATATCATATTATCTTAACATTATGTAAGAAATTAGGGTTTCATTCGAGTTTTTTCTGCTGCGAATAAGCAGATAAAACAACAACCCTAAACCATCCCATGATTGTAGTGGAAATGATGTTCTTCTTCTTCTTCTTCTTCTTTCATATGACATTCTAAATTAATCGGCCTAATTATAACATTAATATTACCTCCGTTATGTATGTACACCACATCGGATTTTAACTCCGTCGCTTCACAGCTCCGTCTTTAGCTGGCTCGATTGCAACGGCGCTGCGAGTACGAAAGATACAGATGTAAGAAAAGCAGAGTCACTGTATTATCTGAATACGAAAACCCACAATGAGCTACTGTTCTGATCGAAACTCCGATTTGTTTGATTCCACATTTTATGTAGCAGAGCATTTGTGCTCAGCAGAAAAGCACGAAAGCAGTGAACTTAATCTGCTGTCGAGAGAAGTCGTTAGCGGAATTCTAACATAGCGCTTCTCCCAACAGCACTACTACACTCAAAACAGCCGTCGCAGAAAGGCTACTAGACCGCCTACTCATTAATGACTCGATGCCATCGGCTGCAGAAGCGAAGGACAGAGGCATAGCCAATAAAGGCGGCATATCTATTTTTCCGGGTACAAGCCCTTCTTATGTCATGAAACTACGGAACATCGCTGAGCAAAAGCTAGAAACAGTAGTTCAGTATTGCATGCCGCGCAGTAATTAGCTGCTTGGTCCCCGTTTTCGAGTTCCTAACTCTGGTCCCTAGAAACAGTTCAATGTCCCCCACCATTTCAAAAAAAGCATGTACCACATCTTTGGACCATTTTAGGTCGAAACATTTGTAAGGACTGAATCTAGTTGTACTATGTGCAGCAAGATGTCCTCAAAGTAGAGATTCGTAAGGACTCTTTGACAACCTCCTTTTCAATTTTCATATTTCGCGCAAGTTGCTCTAACTTACGCTACTAAGCAGTTATATAACAAAATCCAAGTTCAAATCGATGTAGCTGGTTTTTTCCGAAACAAGAAAAATATGTTGAGTATTGAAACACGACGCGAAGAAGAGAGACGACATCTTTTCTTCCTTGGAGTAATAGAACCCTGAGATTGTACGGTGACCAAAATCTATATATTAAGTGCCTATTTGACCGAACTTGTGAAAAGGGTTTCTCTTTTCTCGAGGAAAAAGGGCTCGAGCAAACAAGATAGTAAATTGAGCTTTTGGATCTCTAAAGTTGAAGCTCTAGTATGAACCTTTTACTCCTGCGGCACGGTGTTAGGAAATATATGCTAAATATTCGATTGTGATTAAGTATGTAACTACTTTAGTGATAAAGATAAAATTAGACTTACAGATAAACACAAAGTTTAAAATGGTTGATCGGTCCGGAAGCGTGTGTAGTCCCGTCCTTGTGTGCAGGATTAATCGAGAACACCACACTAAGGTACGACCGGAATTCCTCCTCCTGCGAGCACGATTGTGGAGGAGGTCGACGGAGATTCATTCAACATCCGACGATAAAAAGACTCATTCAAGTAGAAGAAATAAAGTATCATTCATCCTAAACAGTAGAAAACAGGAAGCAATGAGAGTCGAACGTTGCAACAGTCGACTCCACGTCGCGCGCGATTTCCGTGGAAGAAGGAGCGCGGAGCGGACGAGCATAACGTCCGTAAATAAAATGCATGAGAATAAATAAATAAATAATAATAATAATAATAATAATAAGGATTTGGAATTTTACTCCAACAAACGAAGCTATTGTGAATATTTTAATCAGAAAGCAGTCAACGCTTATTTAAAAAGCTCTAATCAAACAGCAGGCTAAGACCCAAACCTGATCCAAAGGCTGCATATTATGGGGGAAACATGAACATGTGAACTCTTTTAGATGCTTTTTTTTTGTTTTTCTCTCCCTCTGACATGCTCGTATGAATAAATAAGAAATCAACCTACTGAGAAAAGTAATATTTCTGTTTTCTAGTTACCACCCTACAGGAAGCACTGTTGCTATTCTCCCACTAGGTACTAATGTATATGTTAGGTCCACTCAACAGTGAAAACTTTTATTTCCACTGCAAGCAATGATAAGATGCATGAACAGAGAGAAAGGTCAGTGTGGACAAGGTAACTGATTTGAATGGCATCTTAATCCACTGGGAACTCTTCTTTTTTTTAGTTTTTTTTACTGGAATGGAAAGCATGGACTCAGATTCTTTGGAGGGAGGAAAAAAACAAATTTGAAAATGAAAACAGGAAACCCCAAACAATAAAAACAGGTTTAGGTCACCAAATCCAGGATGAGACTTGATTTCACTGTAATTGATGAGCAAGAAGGATAGAATTAGAAAGTTGACGGCGACGTGAGCCGGAGATCAAAAGTGGAGATAAAATAGCAGCTGTAACTACGACTAAACACTGCAGAAGCGGAAGACCGCATGTTGCTTTTCCCACGTTTCGAAATCTTCATGACAACAAAAAGTTGAAGAAAGAGTGTTGACGTTGAAAGATCAAAATTCACTATCGACAAAACAGGTATATTAAATCTGGTCGATAACTTAACCAAGTTTAGCAGTAAATACTGCTCTGTCAATTTCGCAGTCCCGGAAGAAGATGGCCGTGGAATTCTAACATGCATAGGAAACTGAGTCCCGAGTAAACGAACTTTCGATTGGAACTCCATAGGGTAGATGCTTTTAATCCAACTAGAGCTTTTACACCAGGCCCAGCAAAACATTATTCCCAATCAAAGTTGATTTGGCAACAAAAATAATTTGAAGCTTCTACTGTGACAGGAAGCACAAATAAAATCCTATGACCTGGAAGTAGAAGCTCCAATATGGAGCTTTCGGAGACGCTACAGAGAGGAGTTATTGAGAGGAATTTCAACAGAGAGTTTCTTCTAGTAACACATTTGATATGACACTTCATCGAACAACAATACACCCTACATCAGACAGAACAGGCCCTAAGAATAGAGAGGGAGACAAATGAACAATGATAATAAATAATAACACCAACCAATGGAGAGAGAGAGAGAGAGAGACCATTTGTTGTATGTGTGTATGCAACACAAGTAGAGTGGGAGAAGAAGGGGAGGGGACCAGATGAACAGGGTCTAAGGAGGACCAGATCTGAAAATAGGTGGGGGCACAACACAACTCAGTGGGGGGATGCAGCCCAAATAAAAGGAAAGGACATTTTGATTGCTTCAAGCAAATCATTTATTGCATTTGGGCCCACCCTCTACCCTATGGGGACTCAGTAGTGAGGATTCCCCACCTCCCCCAGACAACAGATCTCTGCTCACCAAAACCCTGTCCCCCTAGCCCTATAATATAATGGTGCTTTTAAAAGCACACCAAGCACTTGGTGCTTGCAAGTTTTTCACCGTTAGATCTATCCTCTTAACCAATTCCACTTTTTATATCATGCTATTCCACCAACCACCCACTAAATCCTAAAAGACTACTATAATCCTAATTTTACAAATCTTCATCCAAAGGCTGAAAACCTACGGGCACCAACGACTTGGTGCTTTTAAAAGCATGGGAGCTCAATTCATATACACACGTATACATGAATCACAATAGTACCTAACTTTCACATTATGCTCCCCAACAATAACTATGAAAATAAAACCCCTCCATATGACTATTAAGGTGTAAATCACATATCTAATCAAATAGATATATTTACCATAACATGTAATCATCTAATCACATATCTTATTCATAATCTTTTTTCATACCTTTTTTCCTCAGAAGTTACTGAAAAGCCATAAGTTAATCATAATCTTATAATTCGGGCAAGTCATAAGTGATTAGCAGCTTCGCACGGCGACATTTTCATTTTTTTGCGAACTTCCTGTCTCTCATGATAAGTCTGTATGATTGTATTGGTACTTTGTTCTTTTGGGCAGTGTGGTTACCCTTGGATCATAAATAATTTGGAAAAAGGTCCCTAAATTTCAGGTCCTTTTTATCATTTAAACTTGATTGCATCAATTAAATAGCGCTGTAGCGCTATAGCCAAGGGGTTCAATTAAAAAAAAAAAAAAAAAAAAAAAAGTTTAAGGCCCAAATTTTCAAATTGACCTATAATTAGATAATGTCCCTAGGTTTTACCTTCTTTTTATATTCACCATATTGGTTTGTACTTGCTATCACCTCATAGTTATTGCACAACAAACTACAGGTAAAACTATACAAGGACCCCTCAAAAGAGAAATGCACAACAAAAAATAGGTGAAACTACACAAGGACCCCTCGACTCTACGGTAGTTTGCAATAAACCCTTCCAAGTATTTTTCTTTCCATACAAGGCCCTGTACATTTTTGAGTCTTTCAATTTACGTAACTTTCATCAATTAATTGGAGGCTTTAATAAATGTAATAGCGATTCTGTCGAACTCAGCTATTCTGAATACTTTTTTAGCTGATGGAAAATCAGATCCCTTTAATTATTAAAAACTTGGTAACTAGCAAAGCTGTTAATTTTTACAAATCTCCAATTCAATTGAAATTATTTACCCAAACCAAAACAATTAAAATTTAAGATAAAAAGAAAAATAATTGAGGGGTGCATTTCGAGATGGCGTATAGTTGAAGGGAACCCAAAACACTTTTACCTAAAAATGATGAGAAATGCAATGTATACAACCCAAAAGGATTGTAATCTTTACAACTTTTAATTCAATGGTTGAAAAGGTTTAACTACCCCTTTTTAATTTCTAGTATATATATATATATATAGAGAGAGAGAGAGAGAGAGAGAGAGCGCTAAATTGGAATACTATTGATAGCAAACAGACTTCATTGTTATCGATTTATTTTTGATGAAAGAGCTTCCAAATCGACAATCGGTATTGTTGAATATGATCTAGACCGCCAGAAGTATCTTTTTGACATTATTAACCTAATGATCCAAGGGTTGCAAAATTTATAATTTTAATGATAAATATAAAGCATTTGCTTCTTTAACGGTGTAAAAAATTAAATCAATTAAATTTTGGTTAGAAAATTTCACAAACTATTTAAAACAAGATCTATATTCTCGATCTTGATTACAAGACTCCTATCATCACATTTTAAAGGATATTAATTTTCAGCCGTTTATTTTTGTTTTCACTTGATAAACAAAAAAAGAAAATTAAAAAAGCATAAAATTTAATTTTCAGATAGTTTAAATGATCAAGATCATATTTAATAGTGTCGATCGTCGTTTTGCAATCTCGATCATCGAAA
Organism: Tillandsia fasciculata; assembly: GCA_029168755.2. Taxonomy (NCBI): domain Eukaryota; kingdom Viridiplantae; phylum Streptophyta; class Magnoliopsida; order Poales; family Bromeliaceae; genus Tillandsia; species Tillandsia fasciculata. The sequence continues at coordinate 18,467,182 of CM054949.1, forward strand.
ACAAATTGGTGGCAATAGAGTCCGTTTGTTATTGATAGTATTTCAATATATATATATATATATATATATATATATATATATATATATATATATATATATATAGTAGAGCTTATATACTTTCCAAAGCACAAGCCCAACTATACTTGTGATTTTTTTACCATTGGATTTACATTGAGATCCGTGCTATTTTACTTTCTCTTTCTCTCTCTTTAGTTGACTTTACAATAGCATGAATCTCAATACAAATCCAATGATAAAAAAATCACAAGCATAATTGGGCTTGTACTTTTGAAAGTATATAAGCACTATTATATATATATATATATATATATATATATATATAGTCCGGCTACTATGCTATCTATAGTGCTAAGCACTTGGTGCTACCAAGTTTTCCGCCATTAGATCTATCCCTTTGATCATTTCCATCCGTTAAATCATACTATTTCCCCAACCACCCACTAAACCTTAGGAACCACTATCATCCTAACTACACATCACTTCATTCAATGGTTGAAAATCTAATAGCACTAATGACTTTGTGATATTAATAATATAATAGCCTAATTTTATATATATATATATATATATATATATATATATATATATATATATATATATATATAGAGTCCGGCTAAGCATCAAACATTTGGTGTTTGTAAGTTTTCTACTATTAGATCTATTCCTTTGACTAATTTTACCTCTAATATCATACTATTCCACGAACCACCCACTAAATCTAAGGGGCTCACTATCATACTAACCACACATCTTGGCTAAAAACTAATCAGCACCAATGAGTTGGTTGGTGCTTTTAAAAGCATATGAGCTCAATTCTATATAGAGTCCGGTATATATAGAAAATAAGACTAGTGTATTCCCAAGAGTCTTCAGCTGGGCTAAAAGTTATAAGATTACAATCTTAATCCTAATAGGGTTAATAGGGTTGTAAGCCTAGCCGCACTCAAAATGATAGCAAACTCAATTACTTATCATTTTGTAAGCGGGCATTATTTTTTGTTGAAAAAGTCAAACCAGGAACTCCACAGATCTTATCATTTTATAAAAAGAAAAAGCTAGGTGTGCACCTCATTTGAGGTTATATATTTTGCATCCCATCCATTTTAAGATAGATGAATTTCACTCGTCACTTTAAAATGACGAATGACGAGTGAATAAATATCTATTCTAGGATGGGCTACATGTAGGATGTACATTTTATTTATGCATGCGTATTAACACATCGTGGTTTATGAGTAGCGTGATTTCATTATCCTGTTTAACAGCATGCATGCAACTTTTGGGATCATCACGGAGTAGTAAATTGGAAAATTGGTAAAATAATGGGAGCAAGATGTGAAAAATGGAAAAAAAAAAAAAAAGTTAATTACCGGATGCGGGGGAGGGATCGTAGCCGTAGAGAGAGGCGACGCCACTGCTGGGGTTGATGAAGAGGTGGTGGGGGGCATGGGCGTCGCCGGGCCCTCTCTCCCAAACGGACGGCGCGTGATGCGGGTGCGCCAACTCGACGTGCCAGATTTGCTGATGCTGATGCTGCTGATGAGGCCGTCTAACGCCGTCAGCTCCCCCGTCCGTCCACGCCGCCCTCGGCCCCTCCTCCTCCGCTCCGCTCTTGCCGTTACCGTTACAGTTATCTCCCGTTATCCGCCCACACTGCTTATTAAAAAAATTTAATTTTTTTTTTTAAAAAAATTCTGAAGTGATTTTATATAAAATAACAAATATATTTTTATAAAAATTATTTTTTTATATTTATTTTTGTTTAAATCGTAAATTTATTATTATTAGTTTATTATTTATTTTTTAACGTAAAATATTAATTTTATTTTTATAAATATATTTTTTTAAAAAAAATTTGACTGTTATAAAATAAAATTATAATTAAATATAATATCTAAAAAAATAAAAAAATAAATTTATTTTATTAACTAACTAAAATTAAATATTTAATTTATAATTAACTATATTTTTTTAATTTTTTAATAAATATTATATATATATATATATATATATATATATATATATATATATATATATATAAACAACTTACAACTTTCTAAATAAATAAATAGAAAAAATTAAATTTTATATAAATACATAATATATGTTTATAAAAAACGATTTAAAATTACTTTTTTTATTCAGTTAAAACAAAAAAAAAACATTGTCCACTAACTAATTCGCTGCTTCTCGAGGGATTGCATTGGAACTCCACCACGAATCTATATAACACACGCAAAGGTCTCTTTTTGTTTTTTTTTTTAACTACTCAAATTTTCGCAATTAAATAGATATAAATAAATAAATATAAAAAATCTCAAGGGCAATCGATTTTATTATTATTCATAAAAACACCTTACTTTTATTATTATTATTATTATTATTATTACGGTTCAGGCTTTTCATACATTTCAACTAAAGTATACATTGGATATTTTATTCATCTAAACCTATATATATTTTTCTAATCATTTCAAAATAACTATTAAAATTTATTTCATCCCTACATTAGTAAAATGTAAAATATATAATTTTTTTTAAGTGTACTAATAAAATTTTTCTATTATTATTTGTTACCAAAGACTCATTACTAACTTTTTTTTTTTTTCTTCGTAATGCTACTTGTACATTCAAAATCGGATCGGATATACGATATACATCTCATTCATTCTTTCTCTATCTTAGAATGAATGGAATGTACATTATACACCCAATTTTCGATGTATAAATTTTTTTTTTTTTAAAGTAATGCTATTTGTACACTCCACTTGGGATATACATTTTACATCATGCCCATTCTAGAGAGGACATTCATCCACTCACTTCAAAATGACGAATAAAATTTATCTTATCCCAAAATGAATAAGGTATAAAATGTACACCCGAATAGGATGTACAAAAAATATTTTCCTTTTTTTTTTTGCCTATTTATTATTTACTCCAATACTTTGACTAAATTTCTACTTTGGTCCTTACAAGGAAGTAGTGGGGTACCTTCAGAGGTACTCTTCCCATAGAACAGGATCATTTATTACGGTCTCCAACTACCACTACTCTTTTTTCCAAAATCAATACCATTTTAAAAAGTTTTTTTTTTAAAGCAAATACACACAAAAAGAAAAAAAAGTAATTAAAAAAAAGGAAAAAAAAGTTCGTACTTTATAAAAAGCTGGTACGATCACTCGGTAATTAGCTCTTTTGGTTTTCGTTACCGTACAAAGCCGAGATAATGAGGCGCACGCACGGATCTTAACGGGGGATTCGGTTTAGACCTATGTCCGTGCATTATATTTTTTGGTGGGTCCTGGTGTACCACGTCATCATTTATCCAACCAACCATGGCGCGACACGTGTTTTGCCGATGAATTACTCCACAAAATTTAAGACTGCGTGGTAGACCCGGTGCACTGCAGAGACTCCGCTGTGCACTCGGTGCAGTGAATAATTAATTAAAGGTAACTACACGGCGTATAACCATACCCGGCTAATAAATTTTTAAATACTTTTTAAAAAAAAATCGTATATTTGTACTTTAAGTCACAACTCATTAATTATTACTATTCATTATTTCTCTACTTATTTGGAATCAATATAGAACCTATTTTATGAAACTTATTTGGAATATTAGTTTTTTTAAAAAATAAATATATAAATATATAAAAATTTATCTAAATTATGAACTATTCAAAATTTTGAATAGTAAAATTAAAATTTTTAATAATTAAATAATTTATTCAAAATAATCTATAATTCAGATAAATTTAATATATTTTTTTATTAAAAAATAAATAGAATAAGAGATTACCTCAGCAGATAAGAAGGTGTCGAGCCCGGCAAAATCCACCCGCGGGTTCACCGCCGCTAATCGCATCGACAAGAACTGCACCCACCGAATTAAAAAATAAAATAAAGTTTATTTAATATCAGTGAAGTACCTGTGTAGGCTTATTTAAAAAAGTAAAATAAAATTACCAACTTAGCCTTCTTCTAAAAAAATATTATTATCTCATTTTATTTATTTTATTTTATTTTTTTTAAAAAAATCTTATTTCATTATTGTTCTTCAAACGCATCAAATTAATTCAATATTTTAACTAATTTAACTATTAATTTATTTAAATTATTATTTAATTAATATTTTTATATTAATTAATTAGATAAAATATTATTTTTTTAAAATTATAATTATTTTTAATCTCACTATTCCTATTAAATTATCTAAATGTTATTTTTTTTATCCTCCAAAACATCTTAATTTTCATATAAACATAAAATTAACTTTATTTCTATTTATTTAAAAATTAGATCTATACCAAGAAATAAATAGTCCTTACTTATATTTAATAAAAAAAATGGAATAGAAGCTTAAACCATTCTTATACTTGCACTAAATATCATTTTCTAAATTATAATAATAACTTTTTACAATAAATATTAATTGATTCAATCCTGACCCCACAATCTCCATTAATAAAAGCAAAATAAATAGATCAGTACTGAAGAGAGCAAATTGGAGTGAATAAATTTTTGCATGAATATATTTTTTTTTCAAGTAAATATAGCCAAATAAACCATAAATTTTACTAAATTAATTAACAAATAAAATCAAGAGTAAAATTAATGAAAAAAATAATAATAATAATTGTGCGGGGGTAACGTACCTCGACTTGGCGTTGAAGGGACTGTACGTGGTTGATGATTTCATCAAGCACTAGCGCGGTTCCCGAGATCTATCAACAACAACGAACCAAAAAGAGGAATCCATTTTTTTTTAAAAAAAATGTAATTAAATTATAAATTTAAACTAAAATAAATTAAATTAAATAAATAGATCCAGATTAATTATTTAAATAATAAATAAATAAATAAACAATAAAGAGAGGCAAAAAAAAAAAAAAAAGAAGAAAAGAAAACAACCCTTCTCTCCGACCGAGGAGTTTGACTTCGATTTTGACGCAAGCCAAAAAGAAGAGGAAAATGCTACTGATAGGTTATTTTGTAGGACCCCTAAACTATATGATATTTTGATATGCACCCTCTTTCTCAACTAAAATTCTTTCGAGTTTTATTTTATTCTCAATAATAAAATAAAAGCCAAATATAATATTTTATTTTAAATTTAACTATTTAATCACCCTTTTTATTTATTAATACATAAATTTTTAAATAAATTAAAAATATATCAAATATTTAAAATATTTATATAATCAAAGTGAATATAAAATTTGTAGTTAAAATCCCTTTGGCCACAAAATAAAATAAAATTTTGATCAAAAAATTTATTTTTTTGCTTGCTTGTTTAGTAGTATTTTTTTTTTTTTTTCAAAATAACATTTTTATAGCTTTTTAAAAAAATAAAATTTTTATTTTTTATTAATTTTGACGAAAAATAAAAACTCAAATTACATAATTTTTTTATTTATTTATTTATTTATTTATTACTGAATCAAATAAATATAATTTTTTTTTTCAACCAATAAATTTTGCTAAAAAATATTTTTTTTTTTACAAACTCACAATGTAAATTATTTTTCCACCGAAAATTTATTTTCATAAAAAATAACGTACAACCAAACATCCATTCGATTTTCATGATTATAATTTTTTTTAGTGACTTAATATTTTTTAAAAAATTAGTGATCAGTAACTAATAAAACCAATAAATTTTACAAAATCTTTAACTAAAATGACCAGAATTTAATTTCCCAAAATAGTTTTCTCCGTCATATTTATTCCACATGAGAAAATCAACATTCAATCAATCATCTCCGCATTATATAAAATAAAATAATACTTTTTAAATAAATATTTTACTATAAAATTATTATATTACTTCTTATTAAAATATTATTTCATACAATTAGGACCTTCAATACAAGCGAGTTCTTTTTCAGCTCATTTAATTCCAAAATGAGAAAAATTAAAAAATTTAGCTTTTATTCGGTTTGTTAATATAAGAGCTGAATGCAGACTGACCTTCTATCAGGCGATGATGCTAGACCTACGATCAGATGAGAAGTATAAAATAAAATTAAAAAATTTTAATTTTAATTTAATAATTAATATTTATAAAATATAAATTTTTTATATTTGAATTAATATAAAATTTAAATAGCAAAAATTTAATATATATATATATATATATATATATATATATATATATATATATATGAAGTCTAGCTAAGGTGCTTTTAAAAATAAAGTATTTTGTACTTATAAATTTTTCATTATTTTATATAATTTTTTGATTAATTTTATTTTTTTTAACATACTATTTCACCAACTACTTATTAAATCGTAGAGAATCACTATTATTTTAACCACACATTATTGCATCACCAAATCATTAGTACTATTAGATTTTCGACCCTTAGATGAAATGATATGTAATTATAAGATCTAACAATGAAAAACTTGGTAGCACTAAGTACTCGATGCTATTGATAATATAGTAACCGTATTTTCTACCGTTAGATCTATTCTTTTGACAAATTTCACCTCTTAAATCATACTATTCTACAAATCACCAACTAAACGCTAGGGAACAACCATTATCCTAACCGCACATCACTTTATCAAAAGGCCAAAAACCTATAAACACCGATGACTTGATATTTTTAAAAATATTAAAACTCAATTAATTTTATATATATATATATATATATATATATATATATATATATATATATATATATATATGCTTTTAAAAATATAAGCTCATCCATATTTGTGAATTATTTACTATTGTATTTGTATTTGAAATTTGTGTTTTTACTTTTTTTCTTTCTCTCTTTAGTTGACTTTACAATTACACAAATTTCAATACAAATTCAATGGTAAAAAATTCAAATGCATAAATTGGCTTCTACTTTTAAAAGCATATAAGCATCAATTAATTAGTACTTGTACAAATATAATAGCCGAACTATATATATATATATATATATATATATATATATATATATATATATATAAAATTAGGCTGGAATACTATCGATAGCACCAAGTCATTGGTGCTATCAAGTTTTTAGCCATTGGATTAAAAAATGTGCGGTTAGGATAATAATGATCCCCTAGGGTTTAGTGGGTGGTTGGTTGAATAGTAAAAATCTTAGGACCCGCTATAATTCCAACCATACATATTTTAATCCAAGAGCTAAAAACTTGATAGCACCAATTGCTTAGTGCTATCGATACTATTCTAGCCGGACTCTCTCTATCAAGCTAAAAACTTGATAGCTATATATATATATATAGCTAAAAACTTAGCTATATATATATATATATAAAGAGAGAGAGAGAGAGAGAGGGAGGGGAGGGGGAGAGTTCGGCTACTATGCTATCAATAGTACTAAGCACTTGCTGGTATCAAGCTTTTTATTGTTAGATCTAATCTTTTGACTATTTTTACCAGTTAGATCATACTATTCTACCAATCATCCACTAAATTCTAGGGGACCACTATTATCCTAACCACTCATCCCTTCTTTCAAAAGTCGTTTCAAAAGTCGAAAACCTAATAGCACCAAATCATCCTAACCCCACACCCCTTCATCCAATAGTCGAAAATCTAATAGCACTAATAATTTGATACTATTAATAATATAATAATCCAATTAATATATATATATATATATATATATATATATATATATCGAGCCAAACACAAGCGATTTGACCTGCTTTGTGTTTGCTTCGTTAAGACTTTAAGATGAAAATTTTAATTCATATTCGACTCGTTTATTTGAACGAGTAATGGACCTCGAGCTTATTTCGAGTCGAACATGGACTAACTCACAAAGAGCGAGTTGAATTGCCAACCCTACATGCCATATAACATATTTTATATGCGCTATGACAGTTACAAAAAGAAAAACATTTTTTCTATAGTTGAGGCCTCACTATATTTTTACCACAAAATAACTATAGGGACTAAACCAAAATTAGATATATATCTTATACTTTATTTATTTTATAATAAAATAAATTATATTAATCATATTAATATAATTAGAAAGTAAAAAAAAAATTAATGAATGAATAAGATGTACATCATTCATTACTCATTTCGAATGCATTGTTCATTCCCAAATCTCGCGGGGGAACCAATCCCTTTTTAAAAAATTTTATTTATTTGGGTATACTTTTAAAAGAACTACCAAATAAGGGGTGGACACTAAAGCCTACGACCGAACCCAACCTTTTTGTATGGTTCGGTACACCAAACCAAATCCCATCGCCCTCCCCCGAAACACGTGACTGTCCCTCAATCCCCACCGTCCATCACCATCACAGAATCAAATCACCGGATCACAATCAATTATAGGTAAAATTGTACGGACACCCCTCAACTATATGGAGTATAGACCATTTTTAAGACTATGTTTTTCTTGCTTATTTATTAACAATATAATTAACATTGAGCGAATAAAAAAAAAGTATGGGTGCATTTAAGAAAAACTGCAATTATTTTCATTTTTTAACTTGATAAAATTAAAAACCAAAAATTTTGATTTTTTTTTTTAAAATTTATGGTAACGAAAAAAAATATAAAACTATTTAATATTACAAACCTTGCTGCATCCGGGGACCAGCTCCTGTAGCAGCTTCATCCGCGCATTTATTTTCTCCCTCCTCGCCTACCAAAAAAAAAACCCAATTAAAAAACTTAATTTATCAAATTCTTAATAATTAACTAACCGTTGATTTTTAGTTTTTTTTAATTATTTAATAATTTCACTAAAATAAAAGATCTAAATTAAAATATTTAAAGTTGAAGGGGCCGATTTCCGAATAAATGCATGTAGAAAGTTCAATCACTCAATTGGGATAAAAATCACTAAAATTTGAGGGAGGGGGGGCCGATTTCAAAAAAGGCAAAAACAGAGGGGGGGGCTCCGTACAATTTCACCACAGTTTAATTAATTAATCTCAATTAACAGCTTAATTAAAAACAAGATTATCCGCTAATCAAGTCTTAATCATGATAATTAGTTAGTTAATTAATTAAGTAAGAGGGGTTTTACTCGCTCGGCGAGGCTGTGGCTATCGGTGGCTTGTCCCCGCCGCGCTCGGACGTGCACGTACGGAAGCTTCTCGAAATCCCCGGTATCTTCCTCCGCGCTCCGACCCCCACCGCCACTGCGCTTGGCCTTCGCCTTCGCCTTCGCCTGCGCCTGCGTAGTCAACAATTAGCCCTCGCATTTACCGCTTTATTACCGCTTTGCCATTCCCATAATCGGAGTGCATCCTCTCCCTCCTCCAACGGGGACGGTGCCCGAAACGGAAACCCTAGCTCGCCCTGATTCTAGGGTTTCCGATCGGATCGGGGTAGCGTACCTTGGATTTGTCGGCGGGGGGATCCTTGCGCTTCGGGGCCGGGGAGGGGGGGCGCGGCGGCGGCGGAGGAGGAGGGGCGGTGGGGGGATCGGGGTGGTTACGACGCGGGGAGGGGTCGCCGGAGCTCGAGGCGGGGGAGGAGGAATCGGCGTCCGCCGCCGCCGCCTCCGCCGCGGCGGCGGCGGCGGCGAAGACGGAGAAGCGCGCTGCGCGGTCGATTAGCGCGGCGTTGGAGGGGAACGTCGGGGAGGCGCGCGGGAGCGGGAGGCCGAGCCGTGGCCACGGATCGGCGGCGGCGGAGGCGGCTGCGCCGCCTCCGCCGCCGATGGAGTCGTGGAGGAGCTCCACGGCTTGGTTGGGGGAGAGACCAAGGAGGGCGGTGAAGGAGCTTGCGGAGGAGGAGGAGGGGGGAGGGGGAGGGGGAGGAGGGGCAGGGTCGAGGGAGGGGTGGATCAGGGTGTTGTCGCGCATGAGGCTCTGGATCTCCTCCTCGAAGCGGAGGGACTCGGCGATCTCCGCCGTGTACGCGGCGGAGCTCCCCGATCCCGCGGCGGCGGCGGCGGAGCTCCGCGGCTGAGGGTCCATGGCTCTACGGCGGGGGCCCTCCTCCCCGAGACGAGATCGCGTCGCCCCCGCCCCCTTCCCAATTCAGGTACGATTCCGCAACCTCCGAAACCCTAATTCGCCCTCTCCTTGGGGACGACGATGGCGAGAGAGAGAGAGAGAGAGAGAGAGAGAGAGAGAGAGAGAGAGAAAATGAGTGGGAAACGCGGTGGAACGAAGAGAGTAGGGAAAGCGACGAAGCAGAGAGCTACAGAGGATTATATAGACCTCGCCTATCACACATTCACACACACACACACACACACACACACACACACACTCTCTCTCTCTCTCTCTCTTCCTTTCTCTCTCTCCCCCTCTCTTTTATTTTTCTTTTCTTTGGTGAACAAAATGCATAGACACCCTCAACTATGGACAATTGCAAAATGTCCCCTCAAGGCCTCAACTACCGACATTTTTTAGGTTGAAACCGCGTATAAAACACACCTATATACCTCGACTATGAACTATTTAGATTTAGCTATCTAATTTTTTAAAATTTTAATTTTTATAACTATAAATTTATTAAAGTAAATAGCTTAAATTTGAAAGTTAGAGTAATTTATCTTTTTAAGTTAAATAATTTTTATCAATTAAATTAGATTTTTTTTCGAATTTATTAATATTTTTAATTATTTTAGTAAATGAAATTAGATAGAATTATTAAATACGACAAAATTTTGACTTAATTAGTTAAAATAATTTAAATAAAAAATTAGAAGCTAAGAGGTGCTAATTATAAATAGATGAAAAAACATATGAAAATTAAAGGAGTTATGGTTTATTTTGGTGTTGCAACTCTCAAAAATTTTAATTTTAGTATCTAGGTTTATTTAATTTGGATTATTTGATAATTTTTACATGAAAAAATTAAGCACATGACTTATTTTAATAAAAATATAATATTCATATTAAAAATACGAGATAATTTTACTTTGCTGCCGTATAGTTTGAAAAAATATAAATATTTTAATATAATAGTCTATATATTTTTTAAATTATACAATAATTAAGTGCAAATTATATGTTAATAAAATATTATATTTTGTTATCACGTAGTTTATAAATTATAATTTTTTAGCATTCTACTTATCGATTAGTTAGATAATAAGGTTTGAAATAAAGTCTTATTCTAGTCTTATTTTTCAAAAGTGTTTGGTTATGTATGAAAATAACAGTTCTCGTCTTTCTGAAACAAACTTATTTTTACTTAAAAATAAATATAATTTTAATTATTATACTAATTCTTTAATTAATCTAATATTTTGAATAATCTAAATATTTTATTAACTAATTATCTAATAATTAATTTATTTATTTATTAAATTATTAAATTATTTGTAGTTACTAAATTATTTATTAATAATACTCATTATTATTAGCTATTTTATCAATTATTATTTAGGATTATATAGTAATAGTTAATTAAATAAATTAAATTATTATTTAATTAATATTTTTATATTAATTATTTTGATAAAATATTATTATTTTAAAATTATAATTATTTTTATTTTTACTATTCTAATCTAATTATTCAAATATTATTTTTTTTGTTCGTGAGAACAATTCAATTTTGATTGAAACGCAAAATTAGTCTTATTCTTGCTTCTGAATTTATACCTCTCACTGAAATAAGTAATTATAATTTATATCTAAATCAAAGCGTCTAGCACTTATACTAATAAAATATAAAATTTATAAAATAGTAAAATAAAAATTATAAATTATAAAATAATAAAATAAAAATATGCTGAACTACAGTCTCAAATTTTTTTAAAAAAAAATATTATGGTCTTATCCAATTCCCTTCTTTTTTTAATTTGCCAAGTCTTTTTTTTGTCTACTAATAAGTCCCAAAGGTGTTGCAGAGTTTTTAATGTAAATTATAAAAAATAAACTAAATCATAAGAAATATTAACAGAAGGAAAATAAATTTATTAACTTAAAATTTTGACCGATAAAATATAAAATTATAAAAGTAATATATATATATATATAGAGAGAGAGAGAGAGAGAGTTCGGCTACTGTGTTTGTATAAATACCAAGGAATTGGTGCTTGTAAGTTTTCTACCGTTAGATATAATTTTTTGATTAATTCAATCCATTAGATCATATTATTCTACCAATTACCATCCACTAAATATTATCCTAACCGCACATTCCTACGTACAAGAATAAAAAATTTATAAGTATAAAAAATTTAATATTTTTATAAGCATAAAAGTTTAATTTTTATATATATATATATATATATATATATATATATATATATATATATATATATATATAGCCTATTTTTAATATATTTTGTGTAATAAAAAGTTCTCTTTCAAACTCTCGCTTTCTTCTATTTTGCATTTGATGATCAGCGGTTTCACCGGAAAGCTACGCGACCTGAAAGCAACGTGTGAGAGGATAACAGAGAGTGATTATTGTCACCGCAAGTGAGAGTAAGAATCTTCCTTATATTATTATTATTATATTATTTATTATCTATTATTTTTTATTAATCCGAAATGCCTACAGCTAACATGGCATGATTTTTTATTTTTTATTTATTTTTTATTTTTTTTTTTTTTTTATCTACTTTTTTTTTTTTTTTTTTTTTTTTTTTTGCTTTTCTATTCGACGTCTCTTTATCTGTTTGCTTGAGCTTTTTTTTTTTTTATCTTAAAAACTCTCTGTACTCTTCCAAATAACCTTTTGCCTCATGTTGTATTTACTTTTTTTTTTTTTTTTTCAATGGCTCTTCATCTACCATCCTCAAGAAGTTAGGTTGGATAAATACGATACAACTATCCGATCCCATATCCTTTTATTTTCTTCTTTGAGTTCTTTTTTTTTTTATCTTAAAAGCTACAATTACTCTTTCAAATGACTCTTTACCTCCTGCTACATTTACTTCTTTTTTTTCTTTTGGCCCTACGTCTATCGTCCTCAAAAAGTTAGATCAAATAGATAAAAAGGCACGGAGGCCGGAGGTCAATAATATTACCCCAGAAGCAGTAGAATGTCTACGACTACGAGAATTGTGAGAAAATATATCGCGACGTTATCGTTATAAACTTTAAGCAGTAGAACAATAATACTATGGGCTCAACAATGTTAACGTATACGTCTTGATGTTCTATTCATGCTTTACTTGAATTATAAATTATTCTACGATTATTCTTACTTTGTTTATACATGTATTTCTATCTGGCTTCGTTGATTTAAATATTAAATAATGATTGCGTGTAGTATACTTTAGTTTTCTTTTTTCTTAATTTTGTGCTCTTCTTATTTTTTCTTTCTTTTAGAGTACTGTATCTTTTACTTATATTTTGATTTTTACTATTTGGAATTATTTTTATATTTATTCTTTAGCTAAGATAGAATTTTCACTTAAACAATATCTATTCGTTGCATCGCACGGGTTACTACACTAGTTGTTATTTAAATTAGAATTAAGCCTTTTTTAAGATTTCGTTTGGAATTAAGAAAGATTGTGTTACGTGCGATGAAAAGTACGATATAAAAGTATTGTGTTTAATTTTGTACGTAATATCGTGTTTCATATATTCTTTTTCTTCATAAATAAAATTAGAGCTTTCCAAGGTGAAACACTGGGTCGGATGAAGCTTTTATCCATTAAATTTTCCAACTGGGCCTTGACCTCCTTTAATTTTACGGGTGCCATTTGATAGGGTGCCTTAGAAATAGGCACTATCCCGGAAATCACATCAATTACGAACTCGATTTCTTAGGTTTGTGGCATACCCAGTAGCTCCTTAAGGAAAACATTTGGATACTCTCGGACTATAGGATAAACTCGAGTGTCGAAACTTCCACTCACTCCATCACCACCGTGGCCAAATAAGTCGTACCTCCATCGTTGATCAAATTTCTGGCTCGGCTTGGAGAGATCGTCATGACAAATAGTGTACTTCTTTGACCTCGATAGACCAACTCCTCCCGTCCCGACTCTCGAAAGACGATGGTTCGGCTCTCACACTCGACTGAAGTATAGTACCGAGTGAGCCAATACATTCCTAAAACAACGTCGAATCCATCCAATCGCCTCAGTACTATGAGATCCACGAGAATGACCTAATTGCCAATCTGAACTGGGCGGGCAAAGCTCGGTAATGTAGAAGGCATAGTCGAAAACTTGTACCTTCTTTACCTAAACCCACTATACTAATCCCATAGGTCTAAATAAATACCCTACTAATAAAGGAGTACGATGCCCCCATATCAAATAAAGCTCTACATCTAACACCATGCAAAAAAATAGTGCATGCTAATACTTCGGCTGATGCGGATTCCTTCTCTTCCACCTGAGTAGCGAATACCCGTCCACTCGGTGCATGTCGCTAACCTTCCGAATGCCTCAGCACAGTGGGTTGTCCAGCCAATGAGGCAGCAGGGGACCAATCCGAATGCTGCTTCGGTATCGCAAGAACAGAAGCCAATGAAGGCACTAGGTGAGCTCCTCATCCACACTCGGCTGCTACATGGCCCAAGCGGCCACATCTAAAGCATCGTCCATCGCGCTTGTCACAGAGGTGCGCTTGGTGGTTCCCACCTCAGATCACACGCCGCTCTAAAGACTGAGAACGGTGGGATCCTCCAGATTGAGACTACAAGCGCGAGAACTTGGGAAGTCGCTTGCCACTCGACTGACATCTGCTCGGCTGTCGCCGCTTCTCCTTCTCTTTCTGTCTTTCAAATGTCTCGTGGTCCTAACGTATGACCACCTCTCCCCGCTCTATCAATCGAGCACAATCCACAATGTGCCGAAAATTTTCGGTTTTTGGCTCGAGCTAGCCTCTCACAACATTCGACAGAGTTTTCTCCCGATAGACTTGCTCTCAATATTATTTATAGGAGAAACCAGATGAGTACGAAAAAGATGGAAGTGACTAAGTAATGCTAACAGGGCGACGCATACGGCGTGACAGAGTTGAGTACACGGCACGTCACCCCAGCTATCCTCATAATAACAATCCTAAGTGTTAGCGTAATTTTCAACGGCCGTCCTATCACCAATAGAAATCGTTGATTTATGTCTGAGCCGATCGCGCTTGCATGAACCGAAATATTGTCCCCACATCGCCACGAGGCATTCGACTCCTCTCAAATTGGTTCTGCTCATGCACCACAACTGATTCAGTTCACCACACCTATCCCTGGAATAAGTAATTCTTGCTTATACCCAAACCAAACGCAACCTTAGGATTTAGTGGATGGTTGGAAAAATAGTATGATATAAGGGATATAAATGATCAGAGGGGTAGATAGATCAAACGACGGAAAACTTGATAGTACCAAGTGCTACTATTCTTTTAGGAGGACGGAGGCTTTTGTCCTCCAAAATTGTTTTTGATGATACAGATTTCAAATTGATGATTAGAACTGTTAAAGTTGATTTAGAGCACTTAAAACATCTAAAAATTAAATTTTATAAATTTTAAAATTTATTATCAAGGACATCGAAAAGTCAAAATCTGAATGGTTATATACGAATAAACTTGTAAAGATATATGTAAAAATGTATGTTAGGCCTTTTCAATTCATGATCGAAGTTATCAAAATTATCTAAATAAAATATAAAAGAAATTACAAAAAATTCAAAAGATTTGGATTGTTCTACACAATTAAACAAACAAACGGCTCATGTCGTAAAAAATTATCAGTTTTGTGATTCTTTAAACACTATATAAATAATTTTTAAATTTTTTAAAATTTAGTTTCTGAACCTTTTAAATATTCTAGATCAATTTTAATAATTTCAATCATCAATTGGGAGTTCATATCATCTAAAACAGCTACGAAGGAGGAAAGCTAGCCTCCGTTCTCCAAAAAAAAATTAATCGATGAACTCATATATAAACGGTGTTTAATTTGATATATTTGAATCTAACTATTACCGTTGGTGTATTAGCAGATAGAAAATTTGTACGTCTTGCTTTGGTAATAATATGAATGACCATCTTCTAATGTCTTTTCATTGCCTCTTAATTAGTCAAATCAGAGTCCTATATGGATTAGTTTTAGAGTAATGCTATCTATACACTTCTATAGGTATGTATAATATATATTTCATTCATTTAAGGATGGAATGTATTTTACTGACTATTTCGTAATGATCAATAAAATTTATTCCATTTCAGAATAGATAGGATGTAAAATATATATATATTTTAAAGATTAAATTACAGAAAATATTTCTATAATATTTCGTTTTTTTACTTTGTCCTCCTGTCTTTTAAAAATCTACATTTTGTCCCCTCGAAATTACCGAATTGTCTTTAGGGGGCAACGGCGTTAACGGAGGAGGTAAATTGACGAAAATGTCTTTACCTTATATTGGAGAGAATGAATTTTAGCTTATTTTCCGTTATTTTTTAAGGGTATTTTGAGTATATCTAATAATATTTTTAAAAAAATTGACGGTTCACTCACAGAATGGTTGACGGCGGAGGGGTAAATGCATATTTCGGTAATTATGAATGGACAAAATATAGACTTTTAAAAGACAGAAGAGCAAAATAAAAAAACGAGATATTACAGAAAAATTTTCTGTAACGATGCCGATGGAATGAGAGGTTAGGGTTTGTTGGTTTTCACGGAAGTCCAGCGGCGAACTCTCCAAGTTTGTGTATGCTAGAGATCACCCGTGTTTGACGCAGAGACGAACTCGGACTTTTGTGGGACTAATGCGGCTTGTATGCGCGATGAGTCTCACGCTTGCGACTTCGCACTTGACGAGTTCTACAGTATGAACGGAACTCATCAATTTCGCTGCAGTGTGGTTTTGCAGAAACAGACACGCCCGCACCCTATACTAAACTTTTGAAATCCTTGTTGAGAATGTAATATTATAGTTTTGCTTTGGTACAATACGAAGCTTCCAAAAATATATGTTGTTTGATTAGACCCCGGGCTCTATTTCAACAGTAAAAAACTTATTTTAGAAGTAATTGCATATATATATATATATATATATATATATATATATATATATATATATATATATATATATATATATATATATATATATATATATATATATATGCTAGAATACTATCGATAGCACCAAGTCATTGGTGTGATCAAGTTTTTAGTCATTGGATGAAAAAATATGCGGTTGAGATTATAATGGTCCCCTAGGGTTTATTAGGTGGTTGGTTGAATAATAAAAATCTTTAGGGACCACTATAATTCCAACCGCATATCTTTCATCCAACGGCTGAAAACTTGATAGCACCAATTGTTTGGTGCTATCGATAGTATTCTAGCCGGACTCATATATAATTATGCTAAAATACTATCGATAGCACCAAGCCATTGGTGCTATCAAGTTTTTAGCCGTTGGATGAAAAATTATGCGGTTGGGATTATAGTAATCCCCTAGGATTTACTAGGTGGTTGAATAGTAAAAAATTTTGGGGACCACTATAATCCAAACCGTATATCTTTTCATCCAACGGCTGAAAACTTGATAGCACCAATTGTTTGGTGCTATCGATAATATTCTAACCTGACTATATATATATATATATATATATATATATATATATATATATATATAAGCACCAATTAATTGATACTTGTAAATTTTTTAAAATTTTATCTTTTATATTATTCTATTCCACCAACCGCCTATTAAATCTAAAGGATCCATAATATTTTATTTAAGAGCTAAAACCTACAAGCACCAATGAGTGGTACTTTTGGAGGTTGTTTGGCATAATTTTTGAAAAGTGATTTTGACTTCAAAAGTGATTTTTGGATCAATAGAACGTCTGACAACTAAATTTTTAAAATTTGATTTTGATTTTTAGAATCAATTTTTTGATTTTCGAAGTCCAAAATCAGAAGCAGTTAAAACAAGCCTCTTGAAAATTGATTCTGATCTTGGATTCAAATTTAAAATTTTATTTTGATTTTAGATTTAAAATTTAAAGTTAAATTTAATTTTTAATTTTAAAATTGGTTTTTTTTTTAATTTTTAATTTTAAATTTTAAATTTAGCTATTTAATTTTAATTTAAAATTTTAAATTTCAAATCTTAAATTTTATAATTTTAAATTTTAAATTTTAAATTTCAAATTTATAATTAAATTTCAAGTTTAATTATTAAATTTAATTATTAAATTTTAATTTTGAATTTTAAATTTTAAATCTAGATTTGAAATTCAAAATTTAAAATTTAAATTTTGATTTAAACATTTAAAATTTAAATTTTTAAATTTTAAATTTATATTTTGAATTAAAATATCAAATTTTAAATTATTTTTTAAAATTTAATTTTTTAAATTTAAATCTAAATTCAAAATTTAAATTATTTTAAAATAAAATTTAGAAAAAAATTATTATTTACAAATATAGAAAAATTTGAACCAAATAATTTTAAAAAATCATATCAGAAAAATTACTTTTTATTTAAGCTTAGCCAAACGCTTTATAGTGTTTGACCACAATTAATTATCCAAATCAAAATCAATTTTATAAAAATTATTTTTTTAGAATTAGGCCAAACGAGCCCTTAAAATCATAGAAGCTCAATTTGTGTGTGTGTGTGTGTGTGTGTATATATATATATATATATATATATTATATATATATATATATATATATATATTATATATATATATATATATATGAGATATTACACATTTATCCTTCTAACAGAGAGCTAAGGTTATATGTACCTTAGAATTGAGTTCTTTAAAAGATTATATACGGGGTCACTAGTGTTTAATTTAATTCTTTTGTATTTCAGATATAACACACCTCATTATACATATTATTGGAAAAGTTACTGTATAATACCACTTTATTAATAATTAATAATATTTTATAAAAATATTCTAAAATATATTAATTATTGTTCTGACAACAAATATTTTGTTGAAGATGCCTAATAAAATATTGTAAATATCAATCAAGCACAATCTACTTCCATGGAATCCTAGGTAACCTATTGTTGCACAAGCCTTAATTTTCACATGCTAATATATATATATATATATATATATATATAGAGAGAGAGAGAGAGAGAGAGAGAGAGAGAGAGAGAGAGAGGATTCGGCTACTATACTCTTATGAGTAAAATTTTTTTTATACTCATAAATTTTTATTCCTTGGATGAAGGAATGTGCGGTTAGAATTATAGTAGTCTCTGAAATTTATACTAATTTTCCAACAACCTAGTAACCCTAGGGGGACCACTATCATCCTAACTACACATTCCTTCATCCAAGGATAAAAAAGTTATGGGTATAAAGAGATTTATACTCATAAAAGTATAGTAGTCCTACGCTATATATGTATATATTTATACTCATTAAATTTGCATTGAGATTTGTGCTATTGTAAAATTAATTAAAAAGAGAGAAAGAAAAAATAAATAGTACAAATCTCAATGCAAATTCAATGATAAAAAATTTACAATTATAGTTGACTTTGCGTCTTTAAAGGTATATAAGCTCAACACACACACACATTTTAAAAATACAAGTCAAATTATGCTTGTAAATTTTTTACCGTTATATTTGTATTGAGATTTGTGCTACTGTAAAGTCAACTAAAAGGAGAGAAAAAAAAAATATAATAGGACGAATCTCAATACAAATCCAATGATAAAAAATTTACAAGTATAGTTGGATTTGTGTTTATAAAAGAATATAAGCTCTACACTATATATATATATATATATATATATATATATATATATATATATATATATATATATATATATATATATATATATATATATATGAGTCCGGCTATTATGCTTGTATAAGTACCAAGCAATTGGTGCTTGTAAGTTTTTTACCAGTAGATCTATTTTTTTGACTAATTTTATTTCTTAAATTATTCTATTTCATCAACCATTCACTTAACCCAATGAGCCCACTATTATTCTAGCCACACATCTTGTCATCCAAAAGCTAAAAACCTACAAACACCAATGGCTGATACTTTTAAAGATATAGGAGCTCAATTATATATATAGAGTAGAGCTTATATAGTTTCAAAAGTACAAACTCAACTATGTGAATTTTTCACTATTAGATTTCTATTGAGATTTGTGTTATTATAAAGTCAACTAAAGAGAGAGAGAGAAAGTATAATAGTAGAAATCTCAATGCAAATTCAATGGTAAAAAATTCACAAGTATAGTTGCGCTTATGCTTTTAAAAATATATAAGCTCTATATAGTATAATAGTACGGATCACAATTCAAATTTAATAGTAAAAAAATTACAAGCATAATTGTGTTTATGCTTTTGAAAGTATATAAACTCTACTATATGCAAATCCAAGGGGCCCATTATCATCCTAACCACACATCTTTTCATCCAAACGCTAAAAATCCATAAGCACCAATGACTTGATACTTTTAAAAACATAGGAGTTCAATTATATATATATATATATATATATATATATATATATATATATATATATATATATATATATATATATATATATATATATAGTCTAACTTGTGTGCTTTTAAAAATAAATAGATTTCCGTGCTCCTAAGTTATTTTTGATGTTGGGACTTCCGAATGGACGATCGGCTCCGTTAGACTTGATTTATAATATTTGAAGTATTTAGAAAATAAATTTTGTGATTTTTCGATATCATTTACCTAATTATCGAAATGGCTCAAAATCAAAGGCTGAAAATAAAAATCTCACAAAATGTGATGATATGATATTAAAATTCTAGATAAAAGAAAATGATCTTATTTTATATAGTATAAATTTATTTTTTATCAAAATTTTATATTATTTGAATATTTCTATACCGTTAAACTTGCAAACGGCTTACTGTAACTATTAAAATGATTAATTTTGTGCCCTTTTGATTACTGGGCAAACGATATATATATATATATATATATATATATATATATATATATATATATATATATATATATATAGAGAGAGAGAGAGAGAGAGAGAGAGAGAGAGAGAGAGAGAGAGCTTATATGCTTTCAAAAGTACAAGCCCAATTATATTTGTGAATTTTTGCCATTGAATTTACAATGAGATTTGTACTATTGTAAAATTAACAAAAGAGAGAGAAAGAAAAAGTAAATAGCACAAATTTTAATGTAAATCCAATAGTAAAAAATTTACAAGCATATTTGGCTGTACTTTTGAAAGCATATAAGGCCTACTATATATATATATTTATATAATTGAACTCCTATACTTTTTAAAAGTATTATTGGTTTTTTTTGTAGGTTTTTAGCTTTGGATGAAATGATGCGCGGTTAGGATGATAGTAGGTTTCTTGGATTTAGTGCGTGGTTGGTGAAATAGCATGATCTAAGGAGTAAAATTAGTCAAATAGATAAATATAACGGTAGAAAGTTTACAAGCACCAATTACTTGATACTTTTATAAAAATAGTAGTCGAACTCTATGACTGCGTTTCGTTCATATATAAGTTATAATTGCTTATTCCAGAGATAGATATAAGTTTAGGAACAAGCAGAAATAGCACCAAATTTACGTGAACAAGCAGAAATAAGACCAATTTTACGTTTTGATTAAAATTGGATTATTCCTAGAAATAAGAAAAATAGTCTTTGGATAGTTAGATTAGAATAGTGAGAATAAGAGTAATTATAATTTTAAAATAATAATATTTTATCTAAATAATTATTATAAAATATTAATTAAATAATAATTTAACTTATTTAATTAATTATTATCAGGTTATTCTAAATATTAATTGATAAAATAATTAACAATAATGAGTATTATTAATAAATAATTCAATTAATTACAAATAATTTAATAAATTAGTTAGTTAATTATCTAATAGTTAAATAATTAGTTAATAAAATAATTAGATTAGTAAAAATATTAGATTAATTAAAGAATTAATACAATAATTAAAATTATATTTACTTTAATTAAATTTATTCTAAATTAATTGATTAAATAATTAACAATAATAAGTATTATTAATAATTAATAATTTAATTAACTACAAATAATTTAATAATTTAAATAGTTGATTATCTAAATACTTAAATAATTAGTTAATAAAATAATTAGATTAGTTAAAACATTAGATTAATTAAAAAGTTAATACAATAATTAAAATTATATTTACTTTAATTAAGCTTATTCTCAGTTAATTGATAAAATAATTAACAATAATCAGTATTATAATAATAAATAATTTAATTAACTACAAATAATTTAATAGTTAATAAATTAATAATTTAATTAGTTAATTGTCTAAATACTTAAATAATTAGTTAATAAAATTATTAAATAAGTTAAAATATTAAATTAATTAAAGAGTTAATATAATAATTAAAATTTTATTTATTTTAATTAAGCTTATTCTAAAATAGAAACAAGTCTTGTTTCTAGAAAAAACTGGAATAGTATTTTCAGTTTTATACCAGCTTATTCCAAAAAAATAAGAACGGTTATTTTTATTCATAACCAAACACGTTTGGAGAACAAGGTTGGAACAAGGCCTTATTCCACATCTTGTTTCCGAAACAAACGAAACCTATATATATGTATATATATATAGAATTAGACTAGATTACTATCGATAGCACCAAGCCATTGGTGCTATCAAGTTTTTAGCCGTTGGATGAAAAAATATGCGGTTGGGATTATAGTAGTCCCCTAGGGTTTACTAGGTGGTTGGTTGAATAGTAAAAATCTTAGAGGACCACTATAATCCCAACCGCATATCTTTTTATCCAACGGGTGAAAACTTGATAGCACCAATTGTTTGGTGCTATCGATAGTATTCTAGCCGGACTATATATATATATATATATATATATATATATATATATATATATATATATATATATATATATATATAACTGAAATACTATCGTTAGCAAACAGGTTTCGTTACTATTAATTTTTTTTAATGATAAAACTTTCAAATCGTCGATCTGCACCGTTAAATATGATCTAAATTATTTGAATGTAAAATTTGAATTTTGAAATACTATCGTTAGCAAACAGGTTTCGTTACTATTAATTTTTTTTAATGATAAAACTTTCAAATCGTCGATCTGCACCGTTAAATATGATCTAAATTATTTGAATGTAAAATTTGAATTTCGATCGAATTAATGCAAGATTACAATAGACCAAACAACGAAGGTAGGCTTGTACCATTAAAAACCACTTCATCACTCTTCACTTTCCATAAAACAAACACATTCCATTATGCACACCAAAAGAGTATATTTATCGATATTTTAATATTTTGGGCAATGGCATTTATCATTTCTAGTGTTGCTAATAGTTTTTAAAATTACGATATTTTTGCATATTTAGCACGTAATTTTTTTTTTGATTAGTTTATTTACAAATTTTGAAAAGTCATATAAATTTGCCTAATACATAATTGGCACATAGAGAACTACTTTTGAAGAATCTAAAATAAATCTTTTTTATCAAAAATATTAAAAAAGTTGAGAACTATAAATTTTCAATACCTATTTTTTTTATATATATAGATTAAACAATATTTCTTTTGTATCACTTTAGGGTGTGTTTGATTCCATATAAATTTATACAAAATAATTTTTTACAAAAAAAAAAAAAAAAACTGTGGAAACAAAGTTTTACGTTTTATAATATTTAATTTGTGAATTTTTTTTTTTTTTTTTTTCTATCAACGTTCATTTGGTTGACAAAAAAAAAAAAAAAAAAAAAAAATCATATATCTTTTGTTCGGTGGACAAAAATAAATAAAAAAAAAATTACATATTTTTTTTGTTCTTCGTCGTAACCTGCAGAAAATAAAAAATTATTTTTCTCAAATTTATAAAAATAATTTTTCAAATTGTTTTTTACAGCTAAATAAATACACGAAAAATACTTTTTAAATTAAAAAATAATTTTTAACTTATAAAATACGAAAAAGTTTAGAGAACGTATGTGTCAGTATATACGTTCTCTGTCCCCTATACTATACGGTATTGTACCCCTTCATTATACGGAGGAGTATATCATGTACCAGAGGGGTTATAAGTATTCCATGCACCAAGTCCACCAAGTCATCTGTGGACCATCCAATCATTTTTCATCAATCTCCCCATTTTTTTTAAAAAAAAATGAGTAAACTTTCAATTTGGGTTGGCATATTTTTATTTTATTTTTTTTAGCTCAAAAAATTATAATTAATTATTCTAAAATTTTAGAATTTTAAAATTTTGCCGAGCATTCGTGAATTCGCATCCAAATAAAATTACGAATATGAATGTAGTTTTATCCAAATCCGTATGTTAATATATATATTGTATAAAGATAAAATAGTTTTTTATTATATTTTTTATTTATTTTGCTATGAATTTTATATTTGTTAAATATTAAAATTTATTAAATAAAACAATAAAAAATAATATTTGACCACGAGAGTGAAACTTCAGTTGCATTGCATATTATTCACGCTAATTTTAGTTTATATTTATAAATACATATTAGTATACATTATTATTGAATTTAAATTCAAAGATAAATTCAATTCATATTCAAATTTAAATTTATTTTTAGCTAATATAATAATAAAACTTTAGTATTCGATATATATCTGCATCCGAAGATAAATATGATTTTGTCAAAAATTTAATCATATACAATCATTTTCATCCATATAAATGTAAAAGCATTTAAAACTAAGTGGAACTTTTTAAAATTTTGATTTTATTATTTATGTTTTCAATTTGACTTCAAAATTTAAATTTGTTGTATATTTTTATAAATTTAATTAGTATATTTCATATTATTCTCGTAATAATAAACTTGTTAAAGTTACTAATTAGTTAAAATTTTAAAATTAAAATATTATTGACTATTGATGAATCAAATCAAATAAATTTAAATTATAAAAAATTAAATAATTAAATTAAAATAATCTATAATGTCGGATCGTTGGCGCTAACTATTAACCCCAAAATGCTCAAGCCGTTAAAAATACCTAATTAATTGACTAAAAGCGTACTGGCATAGCGTCCACGAATTTCGACGGGACTCAACCTATCTAAACGTTAGGTCTATTGTTCGGCCTCTTACCAATAGGTTTATTGTGAACCGCAGTCTCCACTCAGCTAATTGGGCTCATCCAACTCAACTTATTAGTCTTCTGAACCTATCGTCAGTTTGTCACGTAGCAGAAAATTATATCTATTTTTAAGGGTTAATTGTATATGGCTCACTGTAAACATATCGAATAGCAAATATATTCCTACAAAGTTCAACTTTTCATATTTATTCCTTCAAAAATCCAACGTTATTCTTATATATTCCTACCGTTTATCTCTGTTAGACAAATCTAGTTAATCATAGGTTAAATACTTGATTAGTTAGTGAGATAAATTTATTTTTTTACCATTCCAGACATTTTTATATGAGTAGGACTTACATATTTTCAAAAGTACAAGCAAAATCATACTTGTGAATTTTTTACCATAGAATTTGTATTGAGATTTGTGCTATTTTTTTTTTCTCTTTTTAGTTGACTTTATAAAAACACAAATTTCAATACAAATCCAATAATAAAAAATTCACAAGCATATTTGGGCTCGTGATTTTGAGAGTATATAAGCTTTACTCTTTTTATATTATTTTAACAATTGAGATTTTTGGAAGGACATTTAAAAAAAAAGTAAAATTATCATTTCATATATAAAAAAATAAATGAACTAACAATAAATAAGTTCTATTTACTTTTTCTTTCTCTCTCTTTAGTTGACTTTACAAAAATACAAATCCGCAAATCTAATGATAAAAAATTCACAAATATATTTGGACTTGTACTTTTGAGAGTATATAAGCTCTACACTTTTTATATTATTTTAACAATTGAGATTTTTGAAAAGACATTTTTGAAAAGACAAAACTGTCATTTCATATATAGTCAGTTAAAAAATAAACAATGAACAAACAGTAATAAATCGGAGAAATATAAATACAAACAACTTAGAATTTTTAAAATTATAAATATAAAAAATTAAACTTTATAAAAATATATTTTCTATTCTATATATTTACAAAAAAAAAAAAAAAAAAAAAAAAAAAAAAAAAAAAAAAATCGTATGCAATTAGCGAACATATAGTTCAAATAAATTTATATATTTTTACTTAGTATAAATAAATGCAGACGTGGTCCGCGGGCGATGATGCGGTGAACCAGGTCCACGCAACAAAATTACATTGATAGTGGGGGACCAATGAGAAGAGAGGGATGATAAGAAGAAGAGAAAAGAAAAAGGCCACAGGCTTTTTTTCTGAATCAGGAGACGCCGACACGTCGCCCTCATTAATTTATGGCGCGAATCCGTGGGCCCCACTCACCCAGGGTTTGTGTCGGGTGGGGCCACCGTCCAAAAATTTTATATCAATTCGTTCTCATCCGTTAATATTCACTTTTGTTAATTCATTGTGAAATAAAATTTTTAATTATTTTATTTTTTAAAGCATCATAATTAACTTTTTTTTTTCTTTTTTTTTTTTTATTGTTCGGTTCATCCTAAATTAAATTGACTTCATCTTTTTTTTTGTTGTTTTCTCCTCGTTTATTAAATTCGTATGTAATCCTACATTATCATGTGCATATAATTTTTTTTTTAAAAAAATATTCTAATAATACACACTAAAGTATTTTTTATGTAAATTATTATTATAATATTTATTTAGCTATAACTATTTATTTTTTAAGTCAATAATAATATAAGTATCTAAAATTAATATTTTAAAAGCTTCCCTCAATCTATATATAACTTCGTCAGACGAAAAGTTGAAAAGTTATAAATCTATATATGTGTGTACATAATTTGTCTTTGAGTTATATCCGGTCCAACTCGAATGAGCTGACGCCAATTCGTGTTCGGCTCACTAATTATTGGAGTGAGTTTATTCCAGCTCGTCTTCAGCTCATTAAGATTTTGAGCTATATCTAGCCCAACTCGAATAAGTTGACGCCCAACTCGTGTTTGGCTCACTAACTGTTCGAGTGAGTTTATTCCAGTTCATCTTCAGTTCATTCAGATTTTGAGCTAAAAAATTCAATTCGTGTTCGACACGAGTTGGATTGATAGTCCTACTTGTTGTAAGCAACCAAAAAACATAAACAACATACAAAAAAGAAAAAGGTTATTATAAAAGAAATGTGCGTCTTACATCTTATTCATCCAACACCTTATTCATACAATGAATAGAGTGTTTTTACTATTCACAATACTAGTCACATGATGTGGCTAGTGAAAACACCGCACCTATTTGATGGGCGAGGTATACATCATACATCTATATATGTGTATTCGAGTTATATCGAGCCGAACATGAGCGAGTTAACTTCAGTTCGTATTCAGCTCACTAAAATTTTGAGCCGAAAATTTCAGCTCGTGTTCAGCATGAGCTGTATTGCTGGCTCTACTTCTAAGTTATAAGCAACTAAAAAATATAACGAACATAAAAAACTATTCAAAAATGATGTAAACGCCGCACTTATTTGATGGGCGAGGTATACATCATACACCTATATATGTGTATTCGAGTTATATCGAGTCAAACATGAGCGAGTTGACTTCAGTTCGTATTCAGCTCACTAAAATTTTGAACTGAAAATTTCAGCACGAGCTGTATTGCTGGCTCTACTTCTAAGTTATAAGCAACTAAAAAATATAACGAACATAAAAAACTATTCAAAAAGGATGTACATCTTACACCTCATCCATCCAATAGATAGGATGTTCCATCCACTATGAAAATACCCTATTTATTAGTTGAATAAGGTGTACATCATACACCCTTTTTGATATATATATATGCATAACATTGCTCTATAAAGTGCTACCAATTCTCTTTTACATTCCATCTAGGACTAAACTTTATAATATATATATATATATAGAGAGAGAGAGAACATTACATTCTCAATTAAAAGCCCACTACATAGGCCTCTCAAGAAGCCCATTACTCAAAGTAATTAAAAATCCCATCATAGGATACCTTAATGAATTGAAGTGCATAGAATAGAAGGAACTTTAAGCTTTTCTATTGGTACTAAATGAGCATAAGTTATGTATATATTGTTTATCTCTACAAAACCCAATAACCTAAGCTTCCAATCAATAAAATGTGACAACCAATTCTCTTGTGTTCTTCATTAATTGCCCTAGAGGTGTGCTATGATGCCCTAAACATGTGTATAGCAATTATCATATATATATATATACACATGGCATGTATTTTCCATTGGAGTACTTAAATTGTATTCTCCATTATCATGTATGGTTGGAAATACGGCCATTTTCACTCTTAGAGATAAGATGAATGTTAGCATTCATTTATTTTTATATTTTTTAAAATATTAATTTTTATTGAATAAAATATGGACATATGGAGCTTGAGCATGTGTGTGAATCTTTTATTACATTGTGTATTTTGTTAGCATAAATTTTAGTTTATATATTATTATCTAAATAGTATTAGAATGCAAATCAGACACTTATCTAAATTCGATTTCATTTTTAACGATTATAATAACAAAAATTTAACATTCAACATATATTCACATCCGAAGAAAAATTTGGATGCGAATATAATTTGGATATAATTTTTACATACATAGTGAGCGTTTGGTTTAACATTAAAAAAATTATTTTTAATTCAATAACGTAATTTTTTAATTTAAAAAATTCAAATTAAAAAATAATAAAAAATATTTTTAAATTTTAATTTTGATTTTAAATTTTAAAATTTAATTTTTAATCACATGTAGTTGTCATATGCGACGTGGTTATTTTTCTCGTGTGGATCGTTCGTCTCGAGTTTTCCTCCAGAGTGTGGGGGTCAGACAGACATTAAGTTTTTGCGATCATATCAGTGCGGCTTTATTTGCCTGATGATGAGGACGGTAGCATTATTTGCCCGATAATGAGGACGGCAATAGGAGTTTTGCTATCACACCAGCACGATTTTATATACTCAGTAATGATTAGATAATCAATTTTTACTGACGATTAGATTGGGTTACCGGAACAGTTTGGTTACTGATGCATACGCCAAAAAGGAGCTGCAACAAACACCCCCAAGTAAGAATAAAAGTCACAGTCACAAAGGCGGCTTTGCTCCGAAGTCGGCGCCGAGAAGGGGAAATGGCGACGACTCTGCTCTCTCTTCCCCTCCAAACGCACTACACGAAGTGCTCGTCGTCGCCGACTTCTATACTCCGCCGAGTTCGCGCTGCCGTCAGCCAGGACCTCAAAGACCAAAGAGTGGCGGTCAGTCGTCCCTCTCTCTCTCTCTCTCCTTTCTTTTTTTCTTTTTTTTTTTTTTTTTTTTTTTTCTTTCATTTCCCAGCAAAAAAAAAAAAAAAAAAAAAAAGTGTGTGTTTTATTACTACTGATTTAACTTAAGAATTTTCAATAAAATGCAGAAATTTTTTAATATAAATATCTATTTTTTATTTTTTTTATTCTAACTTTAAAAATTAAAAAATTACTACATTGAAAAGAAGGGCGAAATTACGAAATTACCCTTATTTTGGAAGAATTTTTTTTTTTAATATATTTTTATTATTTATAATCGTGTGCACGGTGGATATTAGGATAGTGTGGGTTCGAAATCTACCATGCTTCTAATCTATCTTAATTTTCTTCCCTCGGAGTAAATTTAAATTTCAATCAAAAAATTTTGAGAGTCATGAAAGGGAATACTAAATATAAAATGGGATAATATCTTATGTATCCTTCAATACTAAATCTCTCTGACTCGGGCTAGATTACTATCGATAGCATTAAATAATTGGTACGATCAAATTTTCAGTCGTTGGATGAAAAGATATGCGATTAGGATTATAATGGCCCCCTAAAATTTTTATTATTCAACCAACCACCTAGTAAATCTTAGGGGACCATTATTATCCCAACAGCATATTTTTTTATCTAACGGCTAAAAACTTGATAGCACCAATAACTTAGTGCTATCGATAGTATTTTAGCCTAATTCTCTCTCTCTCTATATATATATATATGCTCTTCATATTTTTTTTTTTCATTATTCAAAAATATTCATGTTGTTAGTACCCGTTAAATATGAATTAGAAAAATTAAAATATTTCTATTGCTTCTAACTTAAGGCAAATAAAAAAAAAAAAAATGGTTACGGTAAAAGGTTATATTTGAAAGGATAAAATAGTAATTTTACAGAAATAACGATAATTGCTAACTATTCACTAACAAAATTTAATCATAGGAATATATTTGAAAGAACTTGGAACGTTAAAAAAGTATTTTTAATATTAGCTTTTTAAGAGGGGGAAATAAAAAAGTCAAAATTTTTTCAGGAGTATGAAAGCAATTGCTCTATATAAAATAGAGAAAAACATGAGAGATAGATGAAACGACCCACATACACTGATTGGAGAGATAATAGAAGGGACAAATGAAATAATAGACATGAATATATGCCATAAAGTAGGGGTATCAACGAGCCGAACACGAGCGAGCTGGGGTCGGCTCGTGTTCGGCTCGTTTAATAAACGAGCCGAACACGAGCTGGCTCATTTAAATATCGAGCTGAAAAATTCGGCTCGTGTTCGGCTCGTTTACTAACCGAGCGATTCGATCTCGAGCTCATTTCGAGCCGAACACGAGCTGGCTCGCGAACAGCGAGCTGGATTGCCACCCCTACCATAAAGTGGCGAACGTGGGAATTGAATTCAGGATCTCTTGGAAATGAAGGGGTTTAAGATTGACTCTAATGCCTGTTACCCAAATGATCATTCTTAAAGGAAATGTCTCAGGGTTAGTCTTTACCTCATTTCTTGGTCCTATTTAAAGTCTCGAGTGAGCATTGTTATCTATTAGCTTAAGCTTTTAGAGCAGTCAGTTGTTTAACAAAATTAAATTACTTTTACCTTGACTTTAATTTCTTGTACTTACCCAATTCACCTAGTATTGCTAGATGAATTGGTGATTTGGTGATTTCGGTATTATTGTTCTCCATGGATGAACTTCTTTTCTTGACTTACGACATTCTGTATAGATTTAGGACCTGATAGATCTTGTTGTGTTGTAAAATGAGGGTGAAAAATATTGATGGTAATTTCACAAACACTTGGTGGGCAATTTCATAATTTATCCCCTAAATACCCAAGTGGAGTTCCAAACGCTAGAGCAATAATAATAAAAATTAAACCACAATAACACAATGATTTTACGTGGTTCGGCTATGCCTATATCCACGAGAGAACAAGTAAAGAAGCTTTCACTATCAAATCATAAAGATTACAAGATAGACAAATAGGAGATATATCACTTTTCCTCAAAGGTAAAGAGAAGCTCCAACAATCTCTAACCCTATCTAAATTGTGCAAACCACACCTCACAAGAAAGATCTCACCTCCTTCTTGATAGAACCAAGATGAAACCAAAACCTAGGGTTTTCTCTTTTCTCTCACTTTTTTTTCTCTCACTTTTTTTTCTCTCTCTATATTTTTTTAATATTCTAATCACCCGTACTTTGCCTTTAAAAGATAAAGCTATTACATATGGGTCACTGGATCAAAAGAATTATGATCCAAAGGCTTACAAGTAAGAGAGCCAAATATATAATAAGAAAATATAAAAAATAAAAGATTTGACATTACCAAATTACATAACCTAAATAACAAGACCCAATATAATTAAATCAACATGCTGTGAGGTAATAGTGTTGTTCGATAAAGTGTTGTTTGAAAAATTCGGACTTTTTGTTTATCAAATTCTTAACTATTACTTTTCATAGTAAAGAAGCTGTTCTAGAAATCAAGCCAAATAGATGGTGTTTATACATTGGCGGGACTCGAACTTAGGATTGCATATGAAACAACTGTTGTACTCTAAAAGCTTAAGCTACGAGAGAACGGTGTTTATATATTTTATATTCAACAGAAATAACACCTACACTTCATCTTTTGTAGGTTATTGGGCTAGGGGCATCCGGGAGATCCGCCGCACGACTTGCTCTTGCTAGAGGTGCTTATGTTCTAGCAGTCGATAAGAATGAAGAATTGGTCCCGTTGGAAGTACGTAACTCTTTCGTTGATTATCAGAAACTATTTCTTCTGAATTTTATCCACTGATAATAGCAGCTTGCGCTGTGATTCTAGGATGATCCTCACTTTGCAGGATTTGATAACCTTCAGACCATCCTTGGTTGCTGTGATAATCGGATACTATCAAATGCAGATAGAGTGGTTGTTTCTCCCGCAGTTCCAATTCAGGAGTATGGTCTTTCAACTTTGATACAATCAGTAAGCTCAGTTCATTCTCTTCATGAATGCTATAGCTTAATATTTCTGTACTCCCTTTAAAGCGTAGCATAGTTAAACTGTGCTATACCCGTAGAAAAATTATTTTATACTATGTTTGGGAGACACAAAAGAGCACATATTTTTTGGAGTATAGTTTTAAATTTCAAAATTTAAACCTGGGTTTGGTAAATGAGCAGGAAATGTGTGATCAGGTACTTTTGTGTGAATTTCTTGGATGCAATGATTCTTATGTTAGTCGGCAGGGTCTGGCACGGTCGGCATGTGCCGCCCATGCCAACAGTGCTGGCATATAAAAGAGGGTCTGTGCCAAGTCCGCGGTGCCAGTGGAGTGGCAGTCTATCTACTTGAATTATAAAGAGTTGCAGACAATTTTGGACGAAGAAAAGGATCAGATCTGCGTAGTGTCTGATCGTTGGCGCTAACCATTAATTCCAAAAGCTCGAGCTGTTAGAAATACGCAACCAATTTACTTAAAGCGTACAGATACAGCGCCCACGGATCTCGACCGGACTCAACCCACCTGGACGTTGGGTTTAATTGTTGGGCCTCTTGCCATTAGGTCTATTGTGGACCGCAGCCCCACTCAATTTATTGGGCTCATCCAACTCAACTTATTAGTCTTCTGGACCTATTGTCACGGGCAGGAGTTGGACCTATTTTTAACCCATAAATAAATAGCCAACACGTAGAACTGCATGTGCCTCTCTCATTTCGTATTTTTACTGAGTTGTGTTGTGTATTCAATATGCACCAATTATTGCTTAAAGATCAAAGAATCAATATTTTTTTTTCTTTTTTCGGGAACGGTTGATACATTATTCTGCTAACTTTGTTTGATATGACAGTAAGATGGATATAGTTTTTTTTTTTTTTTTTTCCTGCTGCTGAAAACAGGAGAGGCAGGTGATGTCTGAATTGGACTTTGCAGCAGAGGTGCTGCCTCACGATGTCAAGGTTTTGGCTGTGACAGGCACAAACGGGAAATCCACAGTCACTACTTTTGCTGGACAGGTATGCTCATATTTTTCAGCAGGTTTCCACATTCTTTCCTCGAACTGTTCTTTCGATACTGGCTCTATATAGATGTCCAAGTGTCTGTTTGGCCTGATTTCTAGAACGTATTCCTTACTTCGAAAAGCAGCAGGACTCTCGGTAAATAAATGTCTGGAGCTCTTGCTGTGTCCGGGAGCTAAAATGAGCTTCTGGGCTCGTCAGAAGCAGATGCTATGGTTTGAAGCTTCTGTCGTAGCAAGACTATGATTATCATACAATTGAAATGCTAAATGGCAATGTTTGCTATTCTGCCTAGCTATGACTGAGCAGACATTTTATTTGCCTTTATGAAACATCCTTCTCGATCTGCGCGCTTCTTAAATTCGAGGAGATATGATACTCAAACGAGTGCCGAAAACCAGAATGTTCGACTTTCTAAGAACGACGGAACTAGGAAAACTTCAAAATTTGCACGCAGATTTTCTGTGTTCAGCTTCATAATCGCACTAAAATTGGTTTAAACTATTCTTTGTTACTCACTGTCGACATTTCATGTATACAGATGCTTAAACATCTGGGTATCGAAGCCTTCGTCGGAGGGAACCTCGGCACGCCTCTCTCAGATGCTGCGATCAGTTGTTTACGGGCATCTTCATTTCAGGCAACTTATTCTTCTTTCTGTAATATAGTCCAAGTTCAAAGTTCGAAAAGCCGTCATTCTACCTTTGTTGCGTAAATTTGTGTTGAGTGAAAATCTAGTCTGGTATGTATAGGTTGCTGTCGTGGAAGTCAGCAGCTACCAAATGGAAATCCAGCACAAATTCTTCTCTCCCTCGGTAAGTTGGTGTAGGAAGTCATACATTTTCCCCGTGCAACATTTTCTCTCTGTTAAATATTCATTTAGTGATAATTTTATAACAATTGAAGGTCGCGGTGGTTCTAAACCTCACTCCCGATCATCTAGAGAGGCACGGGACGATGCAGAACTATGCTGCTATGAAATGCCGCTTGTTTTCTCGCATGAAACATAGCAAGCTCGCAATCCTTCCCGTTGGTATTTCCATTTTATCCTCTCTGAACAATTTAAGGACGATTTTTGTTTCGTTGCGATCGATGTGGTCTAAGCATCTTTATTGTACTATGGACCGTTTTGATTCGACTACACAACCTTTCAAAATTTCGGTTTCAGTACCCAACCTTTTATTTTGTTTGATTTAAGTGATTTGATGCCTTTTCGTATACAAAATGTAAGCTAATTGCTTACTTTAATAAATTTATAGTTAAATAAATTGTACACGGCTAAAATGCACCCCCTGACTTTCAAAAATCTATATTTTGCTCCCTTAAAATTTTAAAAATGTTTTCAGATAGTTACGACGTTAATAGTAAGGGCAAAATGACGAATCGACGTAATAGTGACGGAACCATGACGGAGGGGGGCGAAATGCATCAACTTGAAATTTCGAGCGATCAAATATAGATTTTTGAAAGTCAGAGGGGTAAGTGAAAAAGAGGGTATTTACATGAAGGTCTTCTGTATTTTAGCATTCGAATTTTGAAGTTAAAGTGTTATTAATTAGCTCAAATCAAATAAATTAAAAGGTTAGGTAGTAAAATCAAACTTTTTAAAGATTAGGTAATCAAATCCAAATGGGTGGATAGTTGAGGTAAGTTTTATCCAATTTTTCAGTTAATCTTTTTTATGATGTATGTCACTAG
Source organism: Tillandsia fasciculata (assembly GCA_029168755.2). Classification (NCBI taxonomy): domain Eukaryota; kingdom Viridiplantae; phylum Streptophyta; class Magnoliopsida; order Poales; family Bromeliaceae; genus Tillandsia; species Tillandsia fasciculata. The sequence goes on from CM054949.1 coordinate 18,502,182, forward strand.
CAATATCCGATCCAATCGCAGTGATTGTTTACTAAAATGTTTATTTCAGGAAACAAGTATATAAACAAAGCTTTTAGCTGCAATGCTGACCGATGTAATGTCGCTTGGATTGGAGATTTTCCAGGAATAAAGGTATAAAGAAACAGGAAAAAAATCTTCATTTTAGAGTTTTAATTCTATTTTTCTTTCCATGTAGATCGACACGGAGGCTAAGATCGCTGAATTTCGCGATCCAGCGAATGGATCGATCAATTATCTACAGTTGGGCGCTTTGAAAGCAGTAGGTACTCACAATTACAGTAACGCGGCAGTCGCTGCATCTGCAGTTCTCGGATTGGATGTCGGTGTAAATGCCGATTCCGTTAATTCGACAGTGGAGTTCTTAAGTCTTCTGCCTCACCGAATGCAAGTTGGTAAGTACGATGTTTCGTTTGGAATTCACAGTGGTTTTCGCTTGAGAATGTTTAATTAACAAATTAATTCAAATCGAGCCACGTCTTTTTACGCGCATTTTGGAAATTTGTGATATCTTCTGGGACAGCGGAACCGAGAAATTAATTGATACTTCCTGCGAACTATAGGCACTGAATAACTTTATACAAAGTAAAGATGATTCTTCGCAAGTTGGTCGCGCGAATCTGACATAAAAATTGAAAGCTGTTTGATGATTCTGCAGAAGTTCTGACGGTTGTCTGTCATTTTATAACAGTCTGTACAGATGAATCTGGAGTGATGTGGGTTGATGATAGCAAGGCAACGAATGTCGAATCGACGTATACAGGATTAATGGGTCTCAAAGATCACAAAGCAATTGTACTTCTTGGCGGTGTTGCTAAGGTGAATTTAGATAGATTCATATGTTTTCATTACAAATTATGCAATTCAAATACGCATATACCCTCGCAAAATATGAATCTTCACAAATGCCCTTAAAAACCTTCAATTTCTTGCATGCGCACCCCTATTCTTATACAAAATCAATTTTGGCCCAAGAATTGAATGTTTCTAGAAGTATCAATCCCTTGGTGCTTCCACATCGTATCCGATGACGGGTTATAGAATCCGAATTGACGATCGACATTGTTAAACATGATCTACGTTTCACGAACTTTGTAGAAACCAAATTTCATAATTTTTCAGTATTATTTACCTGTTGTTCTAATTTCAACCGAAAAATCATAAAGTTTGGTTCCTAAAAAGCTCGCGAGATATAGATGATGTTCAACAGTAGCGATCGTCGATTCAGAGACACCATCATCGAAAACGACTTGGGAGTATCGCGAGGTTGGTACTTCTAGACGTGTTCTAGCTCGATTCCCTTTTATGTTTTGGTTTTCCTTCAGGTTTTGAGTGATCGAGGATCCGACGGTTTTGAGCAACTAGTAGAGCTCCTTAAGCATCATAAATGTGTCATAACTGTAAGTTTTGAGGAAGTCATTTTCATTCATATTGATTTTCCCTTTCTTTTTTTTTTTTTTTTTTTTTTTTTTTTTTAACCTTAGTTTATTATTATTATGCTAAAATGTAGAAAATTCTATAAAAATATCTGCCTTTTCACTTTTCCCCACGACTTTCAAAAATACAAACTCTGCTTTCTTAAAATTTTAGAAATATTTTCAGGCGGTTACAATTAGGGATGTCAACGGGTAGGATTCGGCGGATGTTTAAAAATCCGAATCCGAACCTGAACCCGAATCCGAATTCGAATCCGACGGATTTTAAAAATTCATATCCAAATCTGAACCCGACCAAAAATTCAAAATCCGAATCCGAACGCTAATTCGAAAATCCAAACTCGAAATAATTTTTTTTTTTTCTCTTACAATATTTCAAAATATATTATATTAAATTTTAAATTTTAAAATATAAATTTAAATATAATATCAAATATTTATATATAAATATATTACATAACATAAAATTAATTCGGATTCGGATCGGGTACAATCAAAATTCATATCCAAATTTAAAACTGTCGGATTTTTATTTTTTATATCCATATCCGAATCCATATCCGTTTAATATCGTGTAAATTCATTCCGTTCAAATTCTGTTCGGATAAAATTTCGGATATCCGTACACATTGACATCTCTAGTTCCGATGTTAATAGAGAGGGCGAAATGACTAAATTGTCCTTACTTGTTTTATAAGAAAAATTAATTTTTTAATATATTTCTGTATTTTTAATGACATTTTTAGTATAACTTATAAAAAATGGACGGCACAGTGAAATGTGTCAACTTTGAGACCTAAAATATAGGTTTTTAAAAATCGAGAGAAAAAAAAGTAAAAGAACGAATATTTACAAAAAAAAAAAAAAAAAAAAAAGTTTTTTGTATTTTAATCTCACAATTATTTGTTTTTGTAGTTTGGTTATTCAGGCGAAATGATACACAAAAACTTGTGTGATGGTGGACTTAGTATTCCTTGTTACAAAGCTGAAACTCTTGCAGAAGCTGCGAACTGCGCCAGGAGCGTCGCCAGAAACGGTTCGATTCTCGTTCCTTTGCCGAACGAAAAAACTAGAAAACAGTGAATGATTTACTGCTTTGTTTGACGAATCCTTCCGTTTGCATGCAGGCGATACGATTCTTCTGAGCCCAGGTTGTGCGAGTTTCGATGAGTTCAGAAATTTCGAACACCGCGGAGAAGTTTTTCAGAAACTGGCTCTGCAATCATAGGAATAACTCTGTCATTATGACCAATAAAAGTTAAGCGACCTCAAAAGCGGCGTCATTAAAAGACGAGATTTAACGACTATTACGACGTCTTAGTAGGTTATTCGGCTGGAGAGGAACAAGAAAATTTTTGACAAGAAGAAAACCACCTTCAATCTTTCTGTTAGCGGATATCCGTTCGCTATTTAGCTTCTGAAAAGCTTTATGTACTCTATAGTAGTTTTTTTTTTTCTTTTTTCCTCTCACAAGGTCGGATTGTTTTTTCTCTTTGTTGAGTTTAATTTTCATTTGAATGAAGCGGCATCATACTGTCTTTTTTTTCAAAAAAAAATTAATATTGTGCATCAAAATTTTTATTTTTTTTTTAAATTTTGGTATATATACTTGCACGGTTGCACCGCGTGTAAGGATTATATAATGGTATATAAAGGCCGAGGGTTTGTTTGGTTGCATGCATTTGAAATTACAGCACAGATCGAGATGCAAAACTAATTTTTTAGGATTTTGTTGCTTTTGAATTCAGATTTGTTGGCTATTTATTTATGGATTAAAAATAAATTTAATTTTTTGCTCAGTGATAATAGGACTAGAAAATTAATAAGTTGAATTGGATGAACTCAATAAGTTTAGTAGGGCTGCGGTTTATAACAAATTTAACGGCAAGTGGCTTAAGTTCGGTCGAGATTCATGGTCGCTGTATTTATACATTTTAAATAGCCTTTTGAAATTAATAGTTATCGCTAGTATTTTGAAAGAATAAATATAAAAAATTAAATTGGGCAGAAATATATATGCTATTTAGGGATTAATATGTAATTTTATTACTTTACAGGAATACGTATGCAATTTACCCGTAAATAGGAGATCGAATCGTTTGAGATCTCCTTCACTATTAATTTAGAAACCTAGGGTTTCCTCCGACCCCTCCTCTCTCTCTCTCTCTCTCTCTCTCTCTCACACCTCTCCCCTGGCCCCTTTTCTCTCTTTCGATCGAAATCGTCGTCTCGCGGAGAATCGAGGTATGCGGAATCATGATTCCTACGCGGAATCCACCTCCAATCTTTTCTTCTACCCTTTTTTTTTCGATTTTTTGCGTGTGTACCCAATCTAGGGCGTCTAGATTGGTATTAGTGAATCGATATACTATGATCCCCAAAATTAGGGTTCCTGTTACCCGATCCTTGTATTTCTCTTGAATTGTCCTGAAAAAATCGGAGTTTTAGCGTTGATTCTTGTGAAACAATGAAACCCTAGTAGCAGTAGCTTATGGTTCCAGATTTTTTGTCAATTTGGATTATTTTGTCAATATAGGGATGCAATTTTGGCAAATTTTATTGCCGTTTAGATTAGGGCTTCGATTCATTACTCTAATCGGCGCTTAAAGATGCAGCTTTTGAGTGCCAAACTTGGTTGATCTATTGACGCAAACAGAAAAGAGAAAAAAAAAAGATCATGGATAAGGGAATGGATTCGAGTCTCTTTGTAAACGATGGCTCCTTCATGGAGAAGTTTAAGCAACTGCAAGAAAAGCAACAGATGGCTGTTACGGAGGAACCCAAATCCTCTTCTTCGGGCGCCGCTTTGGTCCCGTTGAAGACCTCTGTGATGGCTACTAAGAGGCCTTTGGATGTAAAGGATGCGAAGAAGAATAGTCCATTACCTGCGTCGGGTGGGAAGCTCGCTTTCAGCTTGAAGCAGAAGTCGAAGGTCGCGGTGGCGCCTGTTAAATTTAATGCAGATGAGGAGGAGGAAGGAGGGGAAAGGGAGACGGTCTATGGCGAGGAGGCCACGAAGAGGCAAAAGTTTGGTCAGGTGGATGTTCATGAGCCGTCGGCACAGAAGGGTGATGTTGGTAAATTTCTTTTTGCGTTGCGTTTTGCTTATTTATTTTGCAATAATGGGTTTTGGGTAAGCCGTAATGGTTGCAGATATATATATATATATAATAATGCCAAGTTATGGTGTATTAGATTCCTACGATGGTATAATGCGTTTAGCTGTTGTCTGTGGCTGATATATTGTTGTTGGTGACCAGTGAAAATCGGTAAAGTTGCTTTTGCTAAATAATATTTTTCTAGTAGGGATTGTTATATACTATCTTGATTTTATCTAATATGTGCGACCCGTTTCTTTTTTACTTTCCTTTCCTGATTATGTATTTACTATTTAGATCCATTACTAGGTTTGCATCACATAAAATTGTTACTTAAATGAAAATTGAGTTTTTAAAGGTACTTGTTTGCGGATTACAATATACACGATGATAAAGTGTCCATATGATAATATATCAATACTTCATATTTTTATCCATTAGTTTGGAAGTTATAAGGCTTTTTATGTGCCACATGCTTCTATTAGATTTTGGCAGTATGAAACATCCAGTTTTCAGCTTTTTTTCTGGTAAAACGTGTAAAGCTTACCTTTATTAGAAGTCGGCTTCTTTTTTTTTTTTTTTTTGCTATAAATCCAGACATCATTTCCTAGTGAATTCATCAAAATTTGAGTTGTTACAGCACCCAGTGTTTTAGTTGCCTCATGATTTAGGCTATTGATGTGCTATTGAAGATTGGAGTGAGCATCTCAGAGACGGAACCATCATTTTTGTTTTCTGTAGTTGGCCTTTTGTTTGATTTGAACTATAATGCGTTATTTTTATAATTTCGTCACACGCCAAAAAGAGCAGTTACAAAGTGTTCAATTAAGTAACTGGATATTCTGTTGACGGTACAAATTACATAGTTTGAGGTTAGGGGGTTGGCGGGTTTGGCAAAGATTTAAACCAAAAAAATCGAAGCTAAGTGACATTTTTCTGGATGATCTTTAATGGGGTGGCTTTCCATATGCTTTGGCCTTTCTTATCGTGGCTTAACATTAGTTTCCATCTACTCTTGCTTTCCTGCTCCTTAAGATTAAACGAATCTTTGCCACGTGTAATCAGTTGTCGCCATTCTTGAAGGGTTTTTGTCTCATGAATGCAGCTTATAACTTAAGTGTCTATCGACCTTGCTGGGAAAGGATGTCGATTGAAAAGAATTGGAAAAATGTGGCACCTCCTGCTACAACAGTAATTTGCATTCAGTTGTTCATAGGTCTTGGTATTAATCAGTTCTTTAAGTGCATGCAGCACCGCCAGCACCAAGCGATGAGACAGTGAGGAAGGTTGCTGACAAATTAGCAAGTTTTGTTGCCAAATATGGGAGACCGTTTGAGCATGTCACACGTCAAAAGAACCCTGGAGATACCCCATTCAAGTACGATAATTGTTCTCACCATAATTTGGTATGATTTGTTTGAGTGTATCATGCGGCTCTACATGGAGAAAGACTTTCTGAGAAGAGAAGCTCTGATTATGCACTATAAATTATCCGCTATTTTGAAATATTGTTATTTCCATGAAGAACAGGTTTTTATTTGATAAAAATTGCGCTGACTATGCGTACTATGAGTACCGGCTTCTTGAAGAGGAAAAACTTCTTGCTCAATCCAAGGAATCTCAGAGTCTGACATCACAGATTGGTTGGTACTAGTTCCTACTTCTTTCCTGTTCTTATGTAAATTTTGAAATTTGAGAAACTTTTCTAGTGTCCAACAGCCAATACTAGTACTTCAACATCTAAAGCACCAAGTTCCTCTCATAGAAGCAGCCTTCAACAAGCTTCTAATTACCAAACTCCTGCTTCGGCTTTATACGGGGCACGTGAGGAGTCCTCATACTTGGGGGGAGCATCCAATCAAAGTAAGATTTCCTCCTTTCACTGGACAATTTGCATGTTGGTACTCGAGATGTTTACATTCATATCGATTCTTGACGTGGCGTAAACTCACTTTTTGCTTGTCTATCGCTGATTCCGTGTCCATTTACGTGCCGTGTAATTCTTTGTACTAAGGGCTTGTTTTTCCAAGCTAGAGCTTGTGCAGAATGCTGTTTGAGTGGTGTTTTTCTTTTTTTCTTTTTTCCTTCCTGAAGAAGCACTACTAGTTTTTTCATCGAATCTGCACGACTGCTTCAGTTGGAGCAGAACAGAAGCTTCAAATTTGAGCTTTGGCTTTCAAGACTCAAATGTATATTTCAGCTTCTATCAATACTAAAAGCTCCATGCTTTTGTTTGATTAACTCTTAGGAGTTGTTTTTCAAAGTCGCAAAGTTGTTCCTCCTAGAATTATAGCCTCACTGAGCGGACTAATTATAAATTGCAGACCGATAAGGAACACGGTGGTTTATTTTATTGGTTTCTGATTAATGCAGTCTAGGGCTCCAAAGCAGGCTTTTGCAGTATATAAGATTGCCAGAAGGTCTATAATACATTTTAATCTAGTAGAATATTGGAGAAGATAAAATTAGTCGCAATGTTTTTCGCTGTGAAATTGGATTGCGTTTTCTTTTTCAGTTGGAAAAGTGAAGGATCACTATGTTCGTCTTTTAGCAAGCATATCATTATGTAACAATCTTAAGGAGGTAAATTCCCAATCTTTTGTGTTGCAGGTGATTCTAGTGGATCTTCAGCTTCAGATCCTATTGCAATGATGGAGTTCTACATGAAGAAAGCCGCGCAGGAAGAGCGTAGGAGGCAACCCAGGCAGTCGAAAGATGAGATGCCACCACCTCCTTCCCTTCTAGGTTCTATTTCCTCACGTTGCCCCTGTTTCGTTCTCTTTAAGGTTCTATCATTTCATAATAAAAACTCTTCTTTTTTAAAACAAAATTGGAAAATGCGATTATGCTCTCCTATACCTTCTGTATCTCCAACCAAGTGGGACTACTTGTCTGATGGCAGTCTACTTTTTAATATGCAACTTTGTAATGAATATGCATGCAGAGTGGTGAATATCATTTTATGCTCTTGAGAAATTATAAATTTTTTTTTTTTTTTTTTTTTTTTTGTGTGTGTTTTTTTAAAATGACAGGTCCTGTTAAGAAGGGTCATCACATGGGTGACTTCATCCCTCAAGAAGAGCTTGAGAAGTTCATGTCTAATTGCAATGATGCTGCATCGCAGAAAGCTGCTAAGGAAGCGGCTGAAAAGGCTAGAATCCAGGCCGACAATATAGGGCACAAGCTTTTGTCTAAAATGGGCTGGAAAGAAGGTAACAATATCAACAATTAACTTTCTTAGATTTGCATATATAGCCCTTAACAAATTCGCATCTGTACTCTTATACGTAGCCTATATTTGCAGCAATGCCCCTTAGCAACTCTCGAAACTACCATTATTAACCCCCCTATTCATTTGCATCAATGTCATTTAAACGTTGGAATAAGCTTTGGCACGTAACAATTTACTTCGACTTTCTAAGGGGAGATCATGCAAAAAAAAAAAAAAAAATTATAAAGCGTTCTTCGATCTTACCCGATGCAACTATTTAAGTGCACAGTATGTTTACACAGAGAGAGAGAGGCCAGTAAAAGCACTGATTCTTTTGTGCTTATAAGTTGTTTTCAATGTTGGGATTTTCGAATCGATGATCGGCTTCGTTAGACTTGATATAGAATATTTGAAGTAACTGTAAAATAAATTTCGCGATTTTTCGATATCATTTGTCTAGTGATCGAAGGGATTCAAAATCAACAATTTTAATAGTCGTGGTGAGCCGTTTGCAAGTTCAACAGTGTAGAAATATTCAAATCACGTGAAATTTTGATAGAAAATTTTTGATAGTATATATAAAACAAGATGAATATCTTTGATCCAAAATTTTAGTGTCATATCATTACATTTTGTGAGATTTTTATTTTCAGCCGTTAATTTTAGGCCACAGCAAAATTTATTTTTTAGATACTTCAAATACTGTAGATCAAATCTAGCGGAGCTGATCGTCGATTCGGAAGTCACAATATCAAAAACAATATCGAAAACAATTTATAAGCATGAAGAGCTCCGTGCTTATAAAAGCATACCAGCCGCACACTTATATGTATATATATATATCTCTGTTGCACGTGTGCATACGTATAGTTTTGCCTTTTCGGAGTTACATAAGCAAAAGCCTACGAGGATTTACTCCCATTACTTCTATTTTACCTTTCCCGAGAGCAAAACATGATCTTATGTTGGCTGCGCAGGCGAGGGGCTCGGCAGTGACAAGAGCGGCCGGGCCGACCCCGTCACGGCGGGCAATGTGAAGTTGAACAATTTGGGCGTCGGTGCGCAGCAACCTGGCGAGGTTACCGCCGAAGACGATATTTATGAGCAGTACAAGAAGCGAATGATGCTCGGTTACCGCCACAGGCCGAATCCACTGGTAATGCCTATTTTTATATAAAATTTTCGCCTAATCTTTTAGCCCTAGCCTTTTCTAACTATATATGGTGTCTTTTTATAAGGGACTGAACCTTTTTATGTGGCGATTTTTGCAGAACAACCCCCGAAAGGCGTATTACTGATGAAAAGAGACCGAGGACATTATTTCTCGAAACTTCGATGTATGTTGAAATATTGTGATTACATGTGCTTGCTTAGCGAACTTTTCTAGAAGAAATCGACTCAGGTTAAGAGCTCATCATGATGATGATGTTTTTATTTCTTGTAAACACCGGGATCTCAAATCCTTCAAAACTTTGTGTGTCGAGATTATCGCACTTTTTAATCCCAATCAATGTTCCCATTGATTCATGTTTAAATTATACGCCGAATGAGCCTTTTTTTTTTTCTTATTATTGTTCTTATTATTAAATTTTGTGAGATTTGATCATTGGTTTTAAATCTTTGGAGGGTTAACCTGCACATTTTGTTTGTGTGCTTCTTTGCTTCCCAGTCCACAAATAGAATCTAAATTATGAGGTTGCAGTCAAAAAAAGAAAAAGAAAAGAAAAAGAGAGATTTTATTAATTTTTTTCATAATTTCAGAAAAAATTGGACTTTAGAGTTTGAATAGTAGCAATTTAGCTATCCTCCAAGTTTTAATTTTGTCCCCAAAGTTTGAGTTTAGTTTGAGTTTCATACTCAAAATTTTAAACTTTGAACAAAAATAAGTCAAATGATGATACTGATGTGACATTTTACCAACAACAATAATAATACAATGAAGTGTGGAGAAAATTAATTGTCACATGGGGGCATGACCATCAAGGCCCACTACTTGTAATTAAAACTCTTTTTTAAGGATCAAATTAGAAATCCTTGTTTAACTAAAACTATGTGGGTAAAAATGTTAAACAAATTTAGGGGGTGATTGTAGGATTTTCATTCACTGTGGATTCGGAATCGAAATAAAACTCTCGCATACGAAATAGACAAATATCTACAAACAGATTCGTTCATTCTATTTACGAGGTAAAAATGATGAACCAAACACACCTTTAGAATAATCTTACTTGCATTTTATTCTTATTTTGACGCTCCAATAGCCCCGTATTGAATGAAAAACTTAATTATGCATAAAAATATAAGCAATAAAAACTTCAGAAATAATATCAGGACTAAGTTATTTTGTGCCAGTGGATTGAATCCAACGAGTTGTGAATTGTTATATTTGTTATATCCAATCCTATCCTATTATAATTGAAAATAACAAATTTTAATATACCTCTAAAATTAAACTTATTAAAAATAATCAAATTAATCCGACTCAAAATAAAAAAAAAAAATATATAATTTTTTAAAAATAATCTAAAAATACAAAAATAAAGGTCTAAACAATTGAATTTGGGCACCAAACTCGGCCCAAACAATTTTGCCTTTTGATGCATAGATCTCAAAAAGTATTTTTCGAATTGAAATTGCATGCTAAAAGTAAACACTCGAGCTAAAAGTAATGACTGTTTAAAAATATATTTCTCTTATTAGAGACTTATTTTTTTAGCTCTTATTAATAATATATTGTTACAATAGAACTCAGGAGAAAAATTTGAAGTAGTATAATTGTGTGATGCAACAAAATGTCAAAAGAGTTGTGGAAAAAGTTTTGGACTTTTTTAGTTATCGCAGTTATTTTTGTAAAATTATTATTTTATCCTCTCGAATATTTTTTTTTTATCGTCATTAATTTTTCTTATTTATTCTTTAGCTAAGAATAATAAAAATATTTGTATTTTTTATTTTTTCAAATATACTATTATACCGTTATCAATTTTGCTTATTTGTCTTCAAGTTAGAAGCAAAATAGATATTTTAATTTTTTTTATTTGGTAAAAATTTAACCTGTATTTAATCTGAAATTATATAACGAGTAGTAATAGTAGAATTATTTTTGAATAACAAAAAAATATACTGAAAGTATATTTAAAAAAAAAAAATTAGAAGTATTATTGAGGGATATATAAATAATTATCCCTAAAACTATTATTCTTGATTTACAAAAGCAATGCTTTTTTATTATTATTTTTTTTATTGCTAACTTGTTCATGTTCTTTGTTTGAACTGGTCAAAGTCCTTGCACAAAACTAAGAAATAGGGAGGGGATTTTTTAAAAATAACCCTATTACTTTTACATTTTTGCAAACTAACCTTGCAAAATTTTTTTTTGCAAAACTAACCCTACTTTTGCCAGGTGGGCGCCACGCGGGACTGGCAACGTGAAGACGCTGAATGGTTCAGCGTCTTCAGTATGCCTCACTGAAGACGCTGAATCAATCAGCGTCTCCAAAAAAACCCTACGGAGACGCTGAATGAGTCCGCGTCTTCAGAATACCTTCGGAAGACGCTGATTCATTCAGCGTCTTCAGGCCACAGGGAACTTGGCCAATTTTTTTGCGAAATTGGCTAAGTCCTCAGATATACAGGCGTTGGACTATATACATGTTAGAGGCGCTGAACCATTCAGCGCCTTTAACTTCTAATGTTAAAGGCGCTGAATAGTTCAGCGCCTTTAACTTCTAATGTTAAGGCGCTGAACCATTCAGCGTCTTTAACTTATATGTTAAAGGCGCTGAATAGTTCAGCGTCTTTAACTTATATGTTAAAGGCGCTGACCGATTCAGCGCCTTTAACATTAGAAGTTAAAGGCGCTGAATGGTTCAGCGCCTTTAACCACAACATCCACCAGAATTTATTTTTCAAGTGTAAAAATCAAAATTTGTACAACAAGTTTCACAACAGAATAAAAAATACAATAATTTTCACAACATGTATATAGTGAACTAAAACATTCATAAATAATGTGGAACAATTGCACAACATTCAGATGTAACAGTTGAGTCAGAACAAAAAAATGTAATTACAAAAATACTAAGAATACACCTTCAAACTCAAAATTGAGATAATACTCAATTTTGAGCTTATCCTCTCCCTCGACCTCCTCGGCCACGCCTACGTCCACGCCCTCGCGGTCGCCCACGCCTACGAGGAACAACAAGCTCGATAATCGGCGTATCATCAAGTTGCTCGGCCGCTGCTAATTGATCGAGCTCCTCGATAATACCACCTTCATCAATATGTTGGATCTCGTGTGGTGATGATGACGAGGGACGACGACGTGAATAAGTCGATGCAAATGATGTCCGTGATACAGGAGGCGGGAGTGTCTCTGACGTCGAGGGATATGTCGTAGGGGCTTGAACAGGAGGAGATGGAGATCGCGGCACCTGAAATGGCGTAAATAGTTAGGTAATTTGAATTTGAAGACTAAATTTGAAATTATTTGTGATATGAAGGTACTTGATGACTCGAGGACGATGCGTGAGCATAATCTCCTCGTCCCTCAGCAACTCTGACAGTAGGTACTGACGGTACATTTTGCAGTACCGTATGAATATGCTCGTGCATATCTATCAGAGTCCTGAATATCCTCGTCGGCGACGGACGATCATGCAATAGCTGGCCTATAGTAGTATCCATCTGTCGTAGCGTATCGGCCTGCATTTCAATTAACAAATTAAATTTAGATTAAATATACAAAACATGTTAAATTTATACAAAAAAATGATTATACCATTGTCCTCTCGATATGCCCACGTGGATGAAAAGTCAGCGGAGGACGCTGCACTGGACGATATATCCATCTCCCGGTAATCGTCCAGCACCATTGCATATAAATGGATGCCGCCTGCAGCGGGTCCTCACCAGCAGCCGGATGCTGATCAACAATGTGATCTAGCCTCTCAGCCCACCTCTCAATATGTGCAGCGTGAAATGCAGTCCAATCCTCATCCGCACGCCCACGTGATGTCATGCGTCCGATGGACTCCACATTGATAGGTATTTGCTGGAGAAGACCGAACTGCCGCAGGACTCGGTCTGGTACATGCATCTCTACTATGTGATAGCAGATGATGACTATCCTTGAACGCCAGACTTGCGAGCCCTGTACACAGAAGTCTGGTAATACAGCTAAAATCTCCTCTGTGTACGGCATCCATATAACCTGTTAATGACACAAAATGATCAGTTAGTATAAAAATGTTTAGAAAAAATATATGTAAAGTATTGATTTAAACACCTACATACCTGCGTCTCTCTCTGCTGATCTAACTCATCTCTATAAAACTCAATGTCAGCGGTCCTGACATTGACTCTGAATCGTAGTCCTCCAGCGTTTGCCCATCTAGATTGTAAAATATATATATTAGTTGCAATTATCTATGAAATACAAAAATCTACTATATTAAATAAATATCTTACCGGCAACCCAGAGGGAGATCTACAAGGTCGGGTAGCGCTCGGACGCCTGTAGGTCGGCCGATATGAATGTGTTCCCAAGCCCAAATCTATATATTAACACAAACGACTTAATATTAGAAATAAAAGATTAAATACCAATATCAACATAATAATGAAATCAAAATATTATATATTATACCTGCAATAGCGTCCCAAAACAACAACACTCGGCCTTCCCGTGCAGTGAGGCAAGTCCCAGCGCTTGATACATATAAGCCAAGGTAGCTGCACCCCACGCATAAACCCCGCAGAGATGGAAATCAGCCATTAGTGATAGCCACTTTAGGTGCACTGTGCGTCCGCTGGGGTTGGGAAACAAGCTACACCCGATTTGATATAACATATATGCACGGGCTGTAGCTGCGACTACTGCTGCAGGGGCATCTAGCGGTATATGGCTGTACTGATCAGATAGCCACGTTAGGCGTATCTGCGACCCCTTTAATATCTCGGGCTGAGCTCCCAACAATGCATCGCATAGCGGCACCCACTCTTGAAGTGAAGTTTCCGTTACTGGTGGACCGTCGACACGGAGACCTGAGATGACCGCCACATCCTGGAGTGTGACGGTCATCTCACCATGTCGAAAGTGGAACGTGTTGGTCTCCGGTCTCCACCTCTCGGCAATGGCCGCTAGTAAAGTCTGATCCAGCTGGACGCGTCTCAACCGTGCTACCCCGTAAAATCCAGATAGTCGGAGGAGATCTAGCACAGCTGGATGCTCAATCTCCCACTGGTTGAGCTTCCGCCCATGCTCTGAGAACTCCACCGCACGATACCCCTGTAATGCGAAAACAAATATAGTTAGCTTTTACACTAATTCAGCTTATTGGTATTACAATAAAATATCAAATGAAATTTGATAGCTCTTACCTCAGTCGTGATAAGGCTGACCGATGGCGATGCTGGTCTACTAAGACCGACGCATCAACTGGCCCCGCGTCCTCGTGATCTGCCATCTGCAATAAGCAATCTACATATTAGTAACATGATAGGTAAAATAAATTAAATATTAAGACAAGATAAGTATAATTGTGTAAATCATACGTCGGCGTCCTCGTTGCGCTATTTGTGTATTTTGTGGACATGTGCTCCTATTATGGCCTGCCTGCTTACAAATGGAGCATTTTACTCGTCGGCCACCCCCCTCGTCCATTACATTACGAATACGTGTTGATCGTGGACGACCTTTCTTCCTTCGTAAAGGGGGAGGTACAATCGGGGGACCTTGGGGTCGTGGCCAGTGCCGTCTATCAGGAACAGGATGAAATTGTCGTGCGTACGTCGCACGATAGCAGTCTGTACTATACCAGGGTGAAGTAAAATTCTCGTATGGTAATCTCATATGTGATGTACTACAAACTGCTAAGACATGCGAGCAAGGTATTCCTGTTAGATATAATTCACAGCATGAGCATTCGACATTTGTTCCATTGACGATCACTTTGTAGTCGACATTTGTTCCATTGACGATCACTTCGTGTGGAATATGTTGATCACTCATTACATTGGCGGGAGGACCCAAATCAATATAATTGTGGAGCATTTGGGTGTAATAACCTTGCGGTTCAAAATTATCCGACGGTTGTAACTCTTTCTCAATGTATACCGTCACAACACCATGATGTTGACATAATCCTATCATTCCCTCCAATGATTCATCATCTAGTACTTCGTGAGCTAAAAATCCACCACCGATCGTGGGACAACCAATAGTAAATTTTAGACGAAATTGTTCGCTTGTACAATTTACTAAACGATACATTCTCGTCTCAAACCTACTATATGTACAATCAGAAGGTATCGCGATTAGCTTTTTTTGACCGCCGATATATCGTGGACCATTCCCATCGATAACTAACTGTCCATCCCAATGAACACTTATGGGCATGCGATGATTAGCCATTTCAACTACAAAACAATATTTAACCACTTTAAAATACTTCTTTTTACTTTACAGTCGGAGACCGACTGTGAAACGTCTCACTTTATATGCGAGAACAGAGGATCCCTTACTGTGAGAATAGAGGATGATCCCTCACTGTGAGGGGATCGCTCACTGTGAGCGATCTCACAGTGATGACATCGCTCACTGTGAGGGGATCTCTCACAGTGAGCGATCTCACAGTGAGAAAGCAAACATTCTGTGAGAGAGTGAGAGATCACTCTCTCACAGTGAAGCTCTCTAACTGTGAGAGAGTGATCTCTCACAGTGAGAGCTTTACACTGAAGCTCTCACTGTGAGAGAGCTAACATTCTGTGAGAGAGTGAGAGATCACTCTCTCACAGTGAAGCGAGTTCCGAGATCACTGTGAGAGAGTGATCTCTCACACTGAGACTCTCACAGTGAAGTCTCACTGTGATCTCACAGTGAAGTCTCACTGTGATCTCACAGTGAGAGATAGAAAGAGAGAGAGAGCAGAGAGAGGGAAAGAGCTCACAGTGAGAGAGAGAGCGCGAGCGAGACGGCGACGGCGACGGCGAGAGAGCGGCACAGTGCGCGAGAGGATAGCGGCAGGCAACGGCGACCGCGATCTCAATGTGCACCGGTGGGGGGGGGGGGGGGGGGTGGTGGTCGTGCGGGGGGGGGGGCGACGGCGAACGCTGGCCGACAATGCTCGGAGAAATGACCGCGCGCGCGCGGGGGGGGGGGGGGGGGGGGGGGGGGGGGGGGGGGGTCGTGCGGGGATTGAAGATGAAAAGAGGGGGGTGGGGGGGTCGAATAGAAGAGAAGTGGTGAAATGGGGATTGAAGACGAAGAGGAGAGAAAATGACCGCACACTGCTGCTCGCGCGGGGTTATGCGGATGAAGAAGGCGCTGGATCGTTCAGCGCCTTTAACATTATAAGTTAAAGGCGCTGAACCATTCAGCGCCTTTAACATATAAGTTAAAGACGCTGAATGGTTCAGCGCCTTTAACATTATAAGTTAAAGGCGCTGAACCAATCAGCGCCTTTAACATTAGAAGTTAAAGGCGCTGAACTATTCAGCGCCTTTAACATTAGAAGTTAAAGGCGCTGAATGGTTCAGCGCCTCTAACATGTATATAGTCCAACGCCTGTATATCTGAAGACTTAACCAATTTCGCAAAAAAATTGGCCAAGTCCCCAGCTTCAGTCAGTGTGGCCTGAAGACGCTGAATGAATCAGCGTCTTCCGAAGGTATTCTGAAGACGCGGACTCATTCAGCGTCTCCGTAGGGTTTTTTTGGAGACGCTGATTGATTCAGCGTCTTCAGTGAGGCATACTGAAGACGCTGAACCATTCAGCGTCTTCACGTTGCCAGTCCCGCGTGGCGCCCACCTGGCAAAAGTAGGGTTAGTTTTGCAAAAAAAAATTTTGCAAGGTTAGTTTGCAAAAATGTAAAAGTAATAGGGTTATTTTTAAAAAATCCCCAAATAGGGACATCTACATTTTTTTTTTTAAATATATATTTGTTACTATATTGTTCACTCCTTGTTCACTTTTATTTGGATGTAAGTTATCATAATTAAAATGCCAAACAATATGGACAAGGGAATGTAATTACAAAGAGGTCCTTTTGTCTTAACTATTAATCCCAAAAATCTTAGTTATTAGAAATACGCAATCAATTTTAAATTATAAACACAGTATTTATGGATCTCGATCGGACTCAATCCATTTGAACGTTAAATTTATTATTGGGTCACTTACCGTTAAATTTATTATGAACTGTAGCCCCACTCAACTTATTAGTCTCTTGGATATATTGTCATAAAACAAAAAGCCAACACCCTTCACTAATACAAAAAATTTATTAATAATATAAAGTTCCTTCATGAACTAGTCTAAAATACTATTAATAATACAAAATCATTAATATTATTAAATTTTTAATTCTTAAATAGATAATAATGATCATATTTAAGATTTCATAAGTGATTGGTAGAATAATTTGATGAAAATAATTAAAAAAATAAATTTAACGATAAAAAATTTAATAGCATAAATATTAGGTGGTATGACCTAGCATTACAATTAGATTTTTCCTCTAAAAATATAGTATTATTATATATACTTGTTATTAATGTTTTTATATATTTTTTCTCGGAAAAGGTGAAGTTATTTTTGACAGTAAATATTTAATTTTATTATTTAATTCATCATAAATTAAATTTTGCTATAATTTAACTTTTTTTAAAATCAATTATTATAGTTGATTCGGTGAAGTGTGAAACCGCAAAGGTCGGATTGCGAAACTCATATAATAATTTTCTTGCTTTCCCACTTGACATTTACAAATACAAAGTAAACTCTCTCTCTCTCTCTCTCTCTCCACCATCTCTTCCTTAAACTAAACTCCTCACCCATGGCCATCGTCGTCCTCCTCCTCCTCCTCTCCATCGTCGTCTTCTTCTTCCTCCTCCGCCCCGGAGTGGTGGCGCAGGGCCCCGCGCGCTGCCCGTGCTCGGGCACCTCCACCTGCTCGCGCCGCTGCCCCACCGAGCCCTCGCCGAGCTCGCGGCGCGGCACGGCGGGGCGCAGCTGCTCCGCCTCCGCCTCGGCTCCGTGCCCTGCGCCGCCGCATCCTCCGCCGCCGCCGCCGCCGCGCTCCTCCGTGGCGCCAATGAACCCTGCGTCTCCGACCGCCCCGTCGGAGCCGCCGTGCGACGCCTCACCTACGGCGGCGCCGACTTCTCCTTCGCCCCCCTCGGCCCCTACTGGCGCTTCGCCAAGAAGCTCTGCGCCGAGCGCCTCCTCGGCGCCCCCACCCTCGCCCGCCTCCGCCGCGTCCGCGCCGAAGAGGTCGAGGCCATGCTCGCTGCCGTTCGACGAAATGCCAAGGAGACCGCCGCCGTCGACGTCGGCCGCGAGCTCATCAGGTAATTCGAGACGAGAGAGAGAGAAACGATTGCGTTACGTGCGGTGCGGTGAGAAAAATACAATAACAACGCATTTTTCTGGTTCCTATCGAAAAATTAAAAACCTATCAGCTCCAAGTAATTATTCCTATCAAGTTTTTAGTCTTTGGATTAAAATATGTGCGGTTGGAATTATAGCGGGATCTAAAATTTTTACTATTCAATCAACCACCCACTAAACCCTAAGCGACCACTATTATCCTAACCGTATATTTTTTAATCTAATGACTAAAAACTTGATAACACCAATGACTTGTGCTATCGATAGTATTCCAACCTAATTATATATATATATATATATATATATATATATAGTCCAGTTACTGTGCTTATACAAGCACCAAGCAATTGGTGTTTGTAAGTTTTCTACCGTTAGATCTAACATTTTGATTAATTTTACTCCTTAGATCATACTATTCTACCAATCATCCACTAAACCTAAGGGATCCACCATCATCCTAACCACATATTCCTATATCCAAGGATAAAAAATTTACAAACACAAATAACTTGGTACTTTTACAAGTATAGAAGCTCAATCTAGATATGAGTCTCGCTATTGTGCTTGTACAAGCACCAAGCAATTAGTTCTTGTAAGTTTTCTACCGTTAGATCTAACCCTTTGATTAATTTTACCCCTTAAATCATATTATTCTACTAACCACCCACTAAACCCAAGAAGCCCATCATCATCCTAACCGCAAATTCCTACATCCAAAGGTAAAAAATTCATAAGCACAAATTAATAACTTAATACTTTTACAAGTATAGGAGCTCAATTCTATATATATATATATATTTTGTAAGTCTCAATCCCATTTATTTAACTTTTTAAAATATTTAACTTTTTAAAATAAATTAGATATTTTTTAAATTTTTAAAAATATATTAAATATATTTTTTTAAAATTTATGAAATAATTTGTTAATGCGTCGAATCCTGAATATTTTTTAAATTGACCAAATTACTAAACTTTAAGCATAAAGAAAATAGAAATATATATTGTAACCATTGAGAAATGTATTATTATGTATATAAATAAATAAATAAATAAATAAAATTTTTTTTCGTAAATATCTATTGTAACCATTGAGAAATGTATTATTATGTATATAAATAAATAAATAAAAATTTTTTTCGTCATTTGTACTTTTTCAGGGCACGTAATGGATTTTTTAGGTCTCGTTTGGTATTAAAATTATTTGGGGATAAGGGGATATCCCCTTAGTTTTTAAATATATCAGTAACTACGAAAATATTTTGTTCCAGTACAACTCAACCACTTTCTAGTTTTTTTTTTTTTTTTTTTTTTTTTTTTTTTTTTTTTTTTTCTCTTGGATACACTCCCATGTCTCCCGAGGCATCATTCCTCAACTCATTATTACATAATAAAGTTCGAAAGTAAAAAGATCATTTAAACCAACTAATACTCTTTATTCTTTTTATTCCTTATTATCATACCAAACACAAAATCTCTTATTCCTGAAACCATACTAAACGTTTTTTTACACTAGTTCCGTACTTTATATTTTTTCTTGGAATAGCTAGTTCTGTCTTATCTCGTTACCAAACGAGACCTTAATGGTAATCCCAAATATAGGATTAGAGTTATAGTATAAAGAGGACTAACTTGCATTTAAACTCATGATCACAGATTGACCAACAATGTGATATCAAGGATGATGATGGGTCGACGGTTGTCAGGTACCGACAGAGAGGCAGAGGATGTGAGAAAAGTGGTGGAGGAAGTTATGGAGCTCATAGGAAAATTCAACGTATCAGATTACATCGGATTCTGCAAGAATTGGGATTTGCAAGGTTTCAATAAGAGGCTAGATGACGTGCATCGACAATTCGACGCAATGGTGGAAAGGGTGATAAAGGAAAAGGAGGCGGCGAGGGCGAGGGTGAGAGAGAGGACGAAGGAGGAGGAGGAGGAGGAGAAAAAGAGTGGAGGAGAGGGGGAGGAGGATGCAGGAAAAGACTTGTTGGATATATTGCTTGACATATATGAAGATGAGGGGGCAGAAATGAGGCTGACTAGGGAGAACATCAAGGCTTTTATTTTGGTACATATGATTACAACACACTCCATTACATACATTTTGAGTCCAAAAGAAAACAAGAAAAAAAAAAAACCTTTTAGTCTTAGCAAATGAGGCCTTAGATACTAAGGTATTATTTGCTAACACGTAGTGTAACTATACGCAGATTCAAATATGACATATGATTGGTGTATTCAATTGCATGTATTTCTAGCTGCATTGTAATTATAATTACATCCAATCAAATGACACAGGACATTTTCGTGGCCGGCACCGACACATCAGCGATCACGATCGAGTGGGCCCTGGCGGAGCTGATCAACCACCCTGACATCCTCCGAAAAGTCGTTGCGGAGATCGATTCGGTCGTCGGCAAGCACCGGCTCGTCGATGAGTCCGACATCCCTAACCTCCCCTACCTCCATGCCATAGTCAAGGAGACCCTCCGTCTCCACCCGACGGGCCCTCTCATCGTTCGTAAATCCTCCGCCGATTGCACGGTTGATGGGTACCACATCCCCGCAGGGACGACGATCTTTGTAAACGTGTGGGCCATCGGGAGGGATCCCGAACACTACAAGGACCCGTCGGAGTTTCGTCCGGAGAGATTTTTGCACGGCGGAGAGCACTATGGAGTGGATGTGAGGGGGCAACATTTTCATTTCATACCGTTCGGGACCGGGCGTAGGAGTTGTCCCGGGACTTCACTGGCAATGCTGCTGATGCAGGCGGTATTGGCGGCGATGTTGCAGTGTTTTGAGTGGAGAGTTGAAGGCGGCGAGCCAGTCGACATGGCGGAGGGCCCGGGGCTCACGCTCCCGCGGGCGAGCCCCTTGGTGTGCACTCCGGTGGTGCGATTGGATCCATTTCCGCTGCCATAGGGATAAATTTCAAGTGCAGTTTTAAAAAGTTCATTGTTTGTTGTGTGAAATTGTTGTACTTCAAAAGCTTAAGTTATTTGAGCCTTTCGAAATTTGAATTCAGAATCTTTATATAAAATTATACAAAATAATCATTATATTCTAAAAACTTAAATTATTAAAAAATAATATTATCTTATCCTAATTATTTTCGACACCTAGGAGGTTATATCCGACCTTATTGTAGCTCATTTATAAAAAAAATTTACTCTGCAGAATAATCATAAACTCTAAAATAAAATTTTGAACTTTTGGATGTTGAAGTCATCTTTCTCATTTTACTACAACCCAAAATAGGAGCAACTATGCCACTATAAAATAGAAGCATCTAGAAGAAAATTATTTTTCTTTTTTTTTTTTTTTATGGAGCACAAAAGTATCTTTATATCATAATCGGAATATATTTACAAAAATAAATATAATATTTTTTTATCATACTTTTTATTGTATTTTTTTTTATAATCATAAATACCGCTTAAGATGTGTTTGTTTCACCAAAAAAAGTATAAAATAGTAAAGTAATTTTCGACAATAATATTTATTTTTGTTGTATGGTTCACCATAGTTTTACATTTGATGGGAACTCAAAATTTTCAAAAATAATATAATTGATTTCAGCTCAGTCGAAATCAATTACAGAAAAAAAAAAAAAAAAAAAAAAAAAAGAGGTAGACAAAAAAATAATAATAATTAATTCATTAATTCATTCGTCACATCTAGCGTTTTTGCGCTATTCGCTTTGTGATAGTAAAATTGAAATTTTTTTTATTCTACCAGTATAAAAATAAATATAGTGAAAAAAAATAAATAATTTGTACATGAACTCTAATTCAGGTCCCTGTTTGTGATCAAGTCAAATAATCTCAACGGGTCCGATTCGGAGCGATTTTTAAAAATTCGAATTCGAATTCAAACCCGATTATCAAATTTGAAACTGAATCCGAATTCGAATCCGAAACTTCAAATCCGAAACAATTATTATTATTATTTTTTACAATATTTCAAAATTTATTATATTAAATTTAAAATTTTAAAATATAAATTTAAATATAATATAATATTTTATATATATATATATATATATATATATATATATATATATATATATATATATATATATAATAAAATCAAAATTTATATTCAAATTTAAATTCGTGGGTTTTTATTTTTGTTGCCATGTGGTGTGTCCACATTGGCCGGTTTTATTTTTGATTCAATCCATATGAGATTTCGATTAGGATTTATTCTTTTGTGTTAAGGATAAGATCGGAATTTATTCTTATATGTTAAGGATAAGAATAGGATTTATCCTTATGCGTTAAAGATAAGGATATATTTTTTATTGATTAAGAAACATATCTTAATTCATATCCTAGCCGATATTCTCTTATCTCTACAGAATATCCTAAGGAGTCCTAATAATCGATAAATAAAATCCCTTCCCTCATACGTTGATAGATAATATACGATATACAAGAAGAACTAGAGATTTCTTCTTCTCATTCTCTCTCTACGTTTTCTCTGAGTTTCTATCTTCGTTTCCTAGGTTTTTGGAGTGTGAACATAGAAGAGGACTCTGGTAGTCCTATGCGCATCCGATCCGCAACTAGAGATTCGTGGAGAGTCAAGAATTACGACAAGGACGATCTAAGAAAGCTAGTAAAACAAGCTATCCGATCCGACTTTTTGGTTCCTGGATACGTTGACTATCCAGTTTGTAAGTTTTCGCTGCCCTCTAATTCTAACAATTTTTAATATTCATATCCGAATCTATATCCTTTTAATATCGGCTAAATTCATTTCGTTCAGATTCGAATTCGAATAAAATTTCGAATATCTGTATCTATTGACATCCCTAGTCACATATAGGATGGAAACGGAGAGGATCCGAGAGAAGAGACCTTACTTACTGCTCTATTGGTTCCATTAGGGCGAGATTGAATTTTTGATAAATTTTTTACGAATAAAAACGGGTCAAAAAAAAAAAAAATTCCACCTCCTGCTTTATTTACTTTGCTAGATTAGCTCAAATACAGAGCAAATTATATATGGCCTCATTTTGGAACGGATCAAAACGGGAGCTTCACCGACCCGATCCATTTGCATTTCTAGTCACGCATCCAAGTCCTTTTTTTAAGAAAATTGCAAATTAATGTGATAAAAAGAGATTGCACGTTACTTCGGCCCTTATCTTAATCCCGTGTTCGTACATCACAGCAAACAGCGAACTCGTGGATGCCACGTGGCCTTCATCTTTCCCTTATCCGGTCCCACCACGCCCACCGATTTCATCCCATTATTCGCCCATTCGGAAAAATTGCATGAGTAATCCCTGAACTATCCACATATTGCAATTTGGGTTCTTTACTTTGCTCTTAAATCTTCTAATTCTAAAGTTTTGCAACTTAGTCCCTAACTATAAAAAAAAAGGTACTCATTTGCTAATCCTCCAGAGTACAAAATTTTCAAAATAAATATTTTTTTAAAAAATAAACTCAGCAAAAAGTAGTGTAAAGCAATTAGATACCGAATTTAAAACTTCAAATTGCAAAATTGTAGAAAGTGACGGGAAAACAATATGAGAATAGTACGGGGGCTACAATGCAAATTTCCAATCACGAGCTGTTTGATTTCGACGGTCCAGCGTGCTTCTCTCGCTCGCTGATTTAGAAATTTATTTATTTTTAATTATTTTTATTTTTATTTTTATTTTTTAATTATAAATCGGATCCTTCGCCTCTACTCGTCTCTCCATTTTCCACTTTATCCACTCCCTGTACGCGGCTACACCCCCATTTTCCGCGGATTTTGCTACATTTTCGCTCGATTTTTGCAGTAAAGCTCGGATTTTTCTGCGATTTTAGGCCATTTCCCAAGTGGGGTTTTGATAGGAGGATCCAAGATCGCGATTTGGTGGAGAATTTGGCGCTCCATTTGGTATCGTATTGTATTGTGTAACCTCTTTGTGTGCTTTTATTTTTGTTTTTTTTGTTTTTTTTGTAATGTGGATGCCATGTTTGTTATGGGTTTTCTCAGATCTGGGCTTAATTTGGTGGGGATTTGGATGATTTTGTCAGATTTTTGGTTAATCCGTGGAGCTTTGTGGTGATTTGTTGTGAAATTGTGGTCGAAATCCCAGTGTTTAATTTATTTGTTTGTGAAATTGTGATATGCATTGGTTATTGTTTGCATGATACCTGCATTGTGCCAAAAAATCATTGTTTCTTAATTGTGAACTAGATGGATTAGATTCTGGATACTGCCCAAGATGATTCAAGTTTCATTTTCAGATCTTGTAACTGTGTTACAACATAGGTGAAATTTCACTCTTGATTCAAATGTACTCCCTTAGTGTGTCACCCCACTAGTCCCTCCCAAATCGGATAAAAATGAGATTGTGATTGAATATATAAAAGATCATGGACACTAATAATAATAATAACTGGGCAGGTGGTTTTGCGCCCAACGATGATATCTGTGATCTGGTTTGGATGTCAGGCCTAAACGGGAGAAGTCTGCTACATCTTAATAGTCCCACAAGTTATAATGACAATAGGCCTAAATGGATTGTTATTGAATATATAAAAGACCATGGACATTAGATTTAACCATTTTGGATCGGTGGTTTGAGTCCAACGAGTTATTATTGCTAGCTGGTTTGGCCGTTACACTTAGATTTGCATCTTCCTAATTTAGATTTGTTGTTTCTAATGTGTTTTACAGGACGAATTTGTGATCCTTTATGTTCTTGCTTAATCAGGATGAAAAATTTCATCAAATTTCGATATGCAGGTTACTTAGTCACTACTTGAGAATTCGATTGCTGTTAGGATTTAGAATTATAATTGCCTCTCGTGAGGGATGGTATCGATAAATCTCGGCGTGCTTCACTATGTGTTGGACCACATATACGGGACTTTTCTTCACAGGACCAAATTGGGCACGCCGTTTTTCTCAAAGGGTTGGGGAGGGAGCAAGCTCGACTTGTTGGAGAGGATGGTGAAGCAGCTTTTCCCGGAAGCTGAAACGCAGAATTGGCCGCCCAGCATTGTTAAACCGATGTGGAGAACGGTGTGGGAGACGAAGACCGCCTGTTTGAGAGAGAGCGTCTTCAGGACTCCGTGCGACGAGCAGCTGATCAATGCTTTGCCTCCCGAGAGTCACAACGCGAGGGTGGCTCTGCTCGCACCTAAGTTCGTCCCGCCACAGAAGATGGCTTGTGTGGTTCACCTAGCAGGTAACTCGTGTTCTGTTAGAAAAATATTACCAAATCAGAAGTTTTGGGGTTGAAATGGGAGTCATCTAGTTCGCCGCTAATTTTGTCTATGCCTAGAAGCCCAAAGTCGAATCTCATGCTGAATTATTCTTTCGCAATTCGTCATTTTTGTTCTCCTCGAAGTACAATATCTTTCGTGATGTTATATTGGAAAATGTTATTGTCATTTTGTTGCGTGATAATATGAAAGACGGGAATCTATGATGCTATAGTATAGTCAAAGAAGTGCTTTTTTGATTTGTTGCATATCATTGCACTATTTTCTTTTTTTCATGTTTTGTGAAGAAAATTCGTCTGACAAGTATTATGCCTGTTGGCGAATGTGTTGATCCATATAAATCATTTTGTAACTAGTGCTTAGCATGATATGATGCATGCGAGAACATGAAATTGCCAATGGAGTCATATTTTTTATTCGTGCACTTCCTTTTTCTCTTCTTTATAAGGGGAGAAAAATGGCCTAGGTCGAGTACATTCGAAATGTTTTTGCTCACCTATGTTTGGTTCTTATAGTCAATTCCCTATAGCTATGAGGTGGAAATGTGTTTTTCATTTCATACGGGTATGACTAGTTTGTGTTATTTTATTTTTTAAAACGCATTTGTGTTTAAGTTAACCAAACAAATTAGATCTAGAAATTCTCGGTTCGTCACTTATTGCAATCTGGATTCAGAACGCGCGATCCGGAATGCGGTTCAGAGGGGGGTTTGCAATCCCAGTAACTGTGTCGGCCATTGAGTTAAATAGTATGGATATCTGCAGGATGTCCTCGGAAATATATTTGGTATATAGGATATGGCTAGATTTCGATTTGCAAACTACTGCTTATGTTCTTCCCTTTTTATACTAGAAGCATTGAATAAATAAGTAAAATTCAATATTTAAAAAGAGTAAGAAAAATACAATGCAAGTAGCAGAGTTATGGAAGAGGTCGACCAACTAAGTGAACTTAATAGGTTGCAACTTTCACAGCCAAAGAACAATAAATTTTTTACGTAGGAAGAGAAGTTTCCTCTCCTATGACGTAATATAAATCACGGGATAAGAAATCTAAGAGGATGGCCATTGCTAATTTGCTCATAATGTAAACTTACTCTCTCAACTTTGTTTGCATAGATGATGGTTTCGAATACCCTCCAGTTTGATGCTTAATCTGCTACTCCAGTAAGGATAATAGTCTACTTTTAAGAAGAGTTTTGAATGCAACGGCGTAGTTTTGTGTCAGTTGTTGAATGTATTACTGATTTTGTGTTCTTTCTATTTTAATATTTCAGACATTTCAGATTTTATGTTTTGTTTCTTAGAAAAAATATCTTCTTTTATATTACAGGGACCGGCGATCACACATTTGAGCGGAGGCTGCGGCTTGGTGGTCCACTTTTGAAAGAAAATATAGCGACTATGGTCCTTGAGAGGTGAGATTTGCGACAGAAATTTTGGAGCTTTTGCTGTGGGAGAAAGGTGAAATGAGCTTCCGGCCCCAAAAGCAGCAGAAGCTCCAATTGTGAAGTTTCTGCTTCTTTTGCGGCTTGAAGTTGTTGGAAGGTCTGTAATGACAACAGGCTGCTAGTGTTTCTTTGAACAGCTCTACTCAAACCACACTTTTTACCGAAGCTCTAGCCACGCCTAAAAGGCGTTAACTAAAATATGTCCAAGGCACCTTCGTTTCAAAATTCGTAGGTTCTAACCTATTTTGAAATATCCTGCAGCCCATTTTATGGAAATAGACGGCCCAGTTTGCAGCGAGGAGCAAAGCTTCGATGTGTGAGTGACTTGCTACTTTTAGGAAGAGTCACTATTGACGAATCCCGCAGTCTTTTGCACTGGTTAGAGGCTGAGGCTGGTTATGGCAAGACTGGCATATGTGGGCTCAGCATGGGTAACAACAACATATTGATATTATCTAACATTGTGGATGAATTTGTGCTTGTTATTGTCAATAGAGCCGGCAAATGCCCCTTTGTCATCTCATCTCAGCTCTTAAAATACTTAAAAACTAGGCCTTTTTTTTCCCTTCCCAAAGTTGGATCATTTTGTTTTCATTCTTTTTTTCCCTCAAGGTTACTGTTTTGAAGGGTTTTGTGACTAATTTTACCAAGAAAATCTTCTGTTTTTTCTCCTCATTTAATAGATGATATGACAAGGGCAATTTTTCAAGAAATTGAACCTTCGAGGGGTGGGGTACACACGAAAATTCGGATTCGACGTCCCAAAATAACTATTTACTTCGTGCATTGGCAATTAAAGTGCAAAAGATCATTTCTTGTTTCTTTCTGATGTGGTGATTCTTTTCTAGGGGGCGTACACGCTGCTATGGTCGGATCCTTGCACCCTACTCCGATCGCTACGCTGCCGTTTCTCGCTCCGCATTCCGCCGTCGTGGCCTTCTGCGAAGGAGTCTTTCAGTATTGCACTGCTTGGGATGCACTGAGGGAGGACGCAGCGCAGAAGGCCGGGATGACTCTCGAGCAAGTCAGAGAGCGGTTGCGGTCAGTGCTGTCGTTGACTGATGTCACTCAATTCCCAGTGCCCAAGAATCCTCAGGCCGTCATTTTTGTTTCGGCTACTGTAAGTTTCACTATCTCTTTCGCGCGTAGTTTATCCTAAACTTTCTCTCGCTTTTGCGACTTCTGAGGACAAATCTCTTTTTACTAGAGTGAAAATGTCCCTGTTTCTATGGGCATTGTGGTCCGTGCTAGGATATATTTTAGTCCAAAAATTTGCGAAAACAAGGTCAGAGAACCAAATTCTCAAAATAACAAAAGAGTTTGTTTTCTGTAAATTCAAATGGAAATGGCCTTATCAGAAAGAATCAAGTCTCTGCATTCCTGGCAATTTTAATTAAAAAATTAGTTTAGATTATCTAAATCCAAAGTGTTCAGGAGAGGTAAATTTGATGAGTCTCGTACAAGAATTTAAGTGCCGTGGCACGGAATTATGCCACAAATTTACTGGCACGGTACGGCACGGTGCATGCTGATCACAAAAAATACATGTGTGCCGACACATAACGACATGAAATATTTATTTTCTTTACCACTAAAATATTATCTTTTATTATTTTTTTTTATTAGAAAATTACTTACTAATTTAAAAAAAAGATGGTATTGAACTATACCATCGATACGGGGACTGTATCGTGTCGATATTTTGGGCACTTAAATTTTTGGTCCCAAAATTTACCACCAAAAACTTTTACACAAACATCAGTTCAATTTAGCAGATTCAGTTAGCTGATTAGAATCATCTATCTCCCTTGTCTTTGCATCATCCTTTCGCCTTTTTTTGAGTTTCATAATCGACAAATTTAGGAACTATTTACAGGGAAGAGAAAAAGTTTGGATGTTTGGAAATACCAATGGTTTGCGAAACAAAGCAGACAATCGAAGATCGTGTCGTATTTCATTTATTTTACTCTGCATACTTTTAGTCTGTCACTGTCTGCCGCAACATTCTTTCATCAGAAAACTGACAGAGTAGCTTGGATACATTATTCTCATTATTTTCATTCATTTATATTTGAATCAATATTCCCTTCACTTTAATTTCTTCAAAACAAAACATTACAAACTTTTCTGTTTAGTTTGAATGACTCTATTATAAACTGATTGTGCAATCCTATATGTTTTTAGGACGACGGTTACATCCCGAAGCATTCGGTCTTGGAGCTCCAGCGAGCGTGGCCGGGCTCGGAAGTCCGGTGGGTCACTGGCGGCCATGTCTCGTCCTTCCTCCTCCACAACGACGCATTCCGCAAGGCGATTGTCGATGCCCTAGACCGATTAGAGTGGAGGGAATCATCACTATAAACACCATTTTTGCCCTATAGTGGCACACATAAACATTTGATCACTCTTTAATTTGTTGCCTACTGAACTGATGTGTTGAAACTGATCTGTTGAAACTGTACAATTGACGAAAATTCTCGAGGAAGCTGGAGTTCGATAAGCTTGATGATCAAACCGTAAATCGCTGATTAGAATCGAAAGTTGTAAATCGGGTTTGTGAAATCAAATTAATTGATAATAAAAGATTTTGAATTATGATTCTTAAGTCATATTGTTGAACATTTCCATGTATTTATGATTTGAGAGAGAGGTTACTATACCATCGATCATACTAAATACTTTGTGCTATCAAGTTTGTCATTGTTAGATCTATTCTTTTGATTATTTTTATCTCTTAGATGATATTATTTTTTTAATCACTCACTAAATCCTAGGGTTCAGTATTATTCTAACTGTATATTTTTTTTATCCAAGAATCAAAATATTATCCTAACCGCATATTTTTTTTATCCACGAATTAAAAATTTAATAACACCAATGATTCGGTGTTATTAATAATATGAGTTAGAATACTATCAATAGCAAATGAACTCTATTGAATATAGGGATGTCAGATACCTGAAATTTTATTCGAATCCGAACGGGATAGATTTACCCGATGTTAAACAGTGAATTTGGATATAGATTTTGATTGTAGCAGATCCGAACCAGAATTAATTTTATGTTATATAATATATGTGTATATAAATATTTGATATTATATTTAAATTTATATTTTAAAAAATTAAATTTAATATAATATATTTTAAAATATTGTAAAGAAAAAAAGAAAAAAAAATGTTTCGGGTTTGGATTTTCGGGTTCGGATTTTAAATTTTTGGTCGGGTTCGGATTTGGATATGGATTTTTAAAATCCGTCAGATTCGGGTTCGGATTCGGATTTGGTAGTCAGGTTCGGGTTCAGGTTCGGATTTTTGAAAATCCGCCCCGAATCCGACCCGTTGACATCTCTAATTGAATACTATCAATAGCAAATGAACCCTATTGCCACCTATTTATTTTTTATGATGAAGCTTTCGATGATGAAACTTCCAAATTGACGATCGGCATCATTAAGCATGAACTAAACCATTGGAAGTATTGCCAAAATCAAATTTCAATTTTTTTTTCTGTTACCAATGACCTAATGATCAAAAGGTTGCAAAATTTATAATTTTAATAATAAATCTAAATATTTTGCTAGTTTAACGGTGTAAAAAAATCTAAATTAATTGAATTTTGATTAGAAAATTTTTTAAACTATTTAAAACAAAATTTATACTTTCGATCTTGATTACAAGACTCCTATTATTACTTTTTGAAAGATATACATTTTCAAGCATTCATTTTTATGTTTACTCGATAGACAAAAAAAAAAATATCGAAAAAATATATAATTTAATTACTAAATAGTTTAAATGATTTAGATCACATTTAACGATACCAATAGTCATTTGAAAGCTCCATTATCGAAAATAAATAGATAACAACGGAATCCGTTCGCTACCGTAGTATTCCAGCCTAACTATATATAAATATATATATTAGCATTTTTAAGTGTTAGATATATTAAGAATAATAATATATGAATAAAGACATCAGTAGAGGGTTTAGAATATATTCCAATTTGGAAAGGTTTCTAAATACATCAGTAGCAGCAGGGAATAAAGGCAATTATCCCTTTTGTTTGTTGAGCTTATTCAGCTTAAGTAGGCAAAAAACAAAGAGAGATGGAGAGAAACTCTACTTGAGTTGCCCACTGTTTTGTGTACACAACAAACTCTCTCTCTCTCTCTCTCTCGCTCTCTCTCTCTCTCTCTCTCTCACACACACACACACACACACACACAACATACAAAGTGAAATGAATACCTTTTAGTAACTCTTATTTCAGTAATAGAGTGTAAAGATCATGATAGATATCCTGCTAAATACAATAAAAAGGATGATAACATAATAGATTTAAATTTACTATGTCATGTTATATTTAATAAAAATGATCTAATTCAATATATGTATCTATCATTACTAATTTTCAAATCTAATAAAAAATTGAATTATTCTCTATATTTCATCAGAGCATTGTCTTAGTCCCGAAGATAGCAAAAATAGCAATTCAAAGTGATCTTCATATTCCCAACCAAACACAGAAAAGATAATAAATGAAACATGGTAGTAGAGTTCTCTTTAAGAAAATTACCATGTGATATGACATTGCTGATTTTTAAGCAGTTATATTACCAATCCAATAGATATGTATCAATATCCTTCAAAAAAAAAAAAAAAAAAAAAAAAAAAAACCAACTAAACTCTACCTAGTGAAAGTAGGGAACATATTCATCATAAGGAAATCTCCAGAGGACTAGGAAAGAGAAACAAATAACTGCAGAGAGTAAAGAATGTACAATTTTGAACTGAGCAATAACCCTTTTCCTGGGATTATTATTATTATTATCTAAGTGAGAGTTTACAAATCTTAAAGACATGGATGATTCCACTTAATAATCACCTTCAAAAATTAACCCAAATATTCCTTTTTCTCAACTCCTCACCAGGAATTTCCTTCCCCTCAATAAAGCAACCTGGAAATCCAGCAGACAAGTCAGGAATCAATTCCTTCAATTCCCTTTTCCCCTTTTCATCAAATCCTTTAAGAGACACATCTTGTAAAACAACCAAAAAATAAATTAGCTCACAAAGCTCCCCCAGGAAGCCAAAGAGACAGAAGGCGAAGAGCAGCTCTTGTTCTTTTCTTCCTGCCGAGCTCTTCCGTGAATAACTGCTTTGCTTCGGAATACGGCTTCCGGGTTCTGACGATTCATTGTGGCTTCTAGGAAGCAAAAACAGACCAAAAGAGATGGCAGAGGGAGCTTCTTGGTGGTGCCTCGGTGATGTTTTCAATTGATACTTCTGCCTCATGGATAGAGACAAATCTTCTGAAAGCACTACGTACAAGATCTTCTCTATAGCTATCAACTTCAGGACTCAGCATCATCTCAACAACCCAAGTTGCCCAACAAGTATACTTGCAGAATATAGGAACTTAAATTCCCTGAAAAGGTGACAACTTCATTATTCCAATATAGCCTTTGTTCTCTTCAGTTACATCAGAATAATACTTACCATCTCATCTTTCCGAACTGCTTCTGCATTTCTAGGTCCTTCTTCACTGAACAATAGAACTGCCGAATCGATCTGGGGATAGAGAAATCAAGATTGGCAATGAGCCACAACGACCTACACCACGAGGACTACCAGCTGAAGGACACGAACCCGCTGCTCGGCGAGCGATGGCCCACAGCGGGAGGCGGAACCCGGCAGGGCGCGGGAGGCAGTGGTTTCAGCGGGTGGCTGAGCAGCGACAAGCTGACGAGCACGTACGACCTCGTGGAGCAGATGCACTACCTCTACGTCCGCGTTGTGAAGGCGCGGGACCTCCCTCCCAATCCACTTACAGGAAGCTGCGACCCTTACGTTGAAGTCAAGCTCGGCAACTACAAGGGCACCACAAGGCACTTTGACAAGCGGACTAATCCTGAATGGAATCAGGTTTTCGCATTCTCCAAGGATCGGATCCAATCGTCGACGCTTGAGGTTTACGTGAAGGATAAGGAGATGGTGGGGAGAGACGACTACATGGGCAAGGTGGTGTTTGATTTAAATGAGGTGCCGACGCGTGTCCCACCTGACAGCCCGTTGGCCCCGCAGTGGTACCGACTGGAGGACCGGCGGGGGGAGGGGAAGGTGCGGGGCGAGGTCATGCTGGCAGTCTGGATCGGGACGCAGGCTGACGAGGCTTTCCCCGAGGCCTGGCACGCCGATGCGGCGTCTGTCCACCCGGAAGGGGTGGCCAATATCCGCTCCAAGGTATATGTCTCCCCTAAGCTTTGGTACCTCCGAGTTAACGTCATTGAGGCCCAGGACGTGCAGCCTAACGTCCGGGGGCGGACAACAGAAGTTTTCGTGAAGGCACAAGTTGGAAACCAAGTGCTCAAGACGAAGACTTGTGTAGCGGCCACCCTCAACCCGCTGTGGAACGAGGATCTATCTTTGTTGTGGCTGAGCCATTTGAGGAGCAACTTATTATTAGCGTCGAGGATAGGGTGAGCCCAAGGAAGGACGATGTGCTTGGCCGGGTAGCATTGCCATTAACCTTGTTCGAGAAGCGGCTTGACCACCGGCCATTCGTCCACTCTCGGTGGTTCGACTTGGAGAAATTCGGGATCGGCATGCTCGAAGGGAGACAAGAAGGGAGCTTCGGTTCGCAAGCCGGGTCCACCTCCGTGTCTGCTTAGAAGGGGCCTACCACGTGATGGACGAGTCAACAATGTATATCAGCGACCAACAGCCCACGGCCCGCCAGCTATGGAAGCCGCCGGTCGGAGTGCTGGAGGTGGGCATTTTGGGCGCAAAGGGGATGCTGCCGATGAAGATGCGGGATGGAATGGGGACCACCGACGCCTACTGCGTTGCAAAGTATGGGCAGAAGTGGATCCGAACCCGGACGATGGTCGGGTCCTTTAGCCCCCGCTGGAACGAGCAGTACACATGGGAGGTGGTCGACCCTTGTACTGTGATCACCATCGGGGTCTTCGACAACTGCCACCTGGGCAACGGGGGTAGCGGAGCTGTGAAAGATTCCAGAATTGGGAAAGTCAGAATACGGCTCTCAACCCTAGAGACCGATAGAATCTACACACAGTCATACCCTCTCATCGTGCTCCAGCCTTCGGGAGTAAAGAAGATGGGTGAGCTCTAGCTTGCGGTGCGGTTCACGTGCCTCTCTTTCACTAACATGATCTACCTCTATGGCCAGCCACTCCTACCCAAGATGCACTACCTCCATTCTTTTACTGTAAATCAGCTCGACAGCCTCCGCTATCAAGCCATGAGCATTGTTGCGGCCCGGCTTGGCAGGGCTGAGCCGCCATTAAGAAAGGAGGTCGTCGAATACATGCTCGACGTGGAGTCGCACATGTGGAGCATGCGAAGGAGCAAGGCCAACTTCTTCCGGATCATGTCGTTGCTCTCCGGAACGATCGGCACGTTCAAGTGGTTCGGCGACGTTCAAAGATGGAAAAACCCGATAACGACCGTGTTGGTCCACGTGCTGCTTTTGATCCTCATCTGCTATCCGGAGCTGATATTGCCCACCATATGCCTGTATATGTGCTTGATAGGGTTGTGGAATTACAGATTCAGACCAAGGCAGCCGCCACATATGGATACAAAACTCTCATGGGCGGAGGCAGTGCACCTGGATGAGCTGGACGAAGAGTTTGATACTTTTCCTACTTCAAGACCGCAGGATATAGTTTTTATGCGGTATGACAGGCTGAGGAGTGTGGCAGGGAGGATACAGACAGTGGTGGGTGACATAGCGACGCAGGGGGAGAGGGTGCAGTCGCTGTTGAGCTGGCGGGACCCGAGAGCAACATGTCTGTTTGTATTTTTCTGTCTCTGTGCGGCGGTGGTGCTCTACGTGACTCCCTTCAAAATGGTGGCTCTAGTGGCAGGACTCTACATGCTCCGCCACCCTCGGTTTCGGAGTAAGCTACCATCGGTGCCGAGTAACTTCTTCCGACGTCTGCCATCGCGGACAGACAGCATGTTGTGATTTGATTTGTGGGCTTTCTTTCTTCTTGTTGCTTTTCACTTGTCTTCCTCCTTCGTTGTATTATGATGGGTGTTTTCATGTTTGATTGATTCCAGATTGCTTGTAACCATCTTGCTTATGTGATAATAAGAGCCAAGGAATAATACACTTCCGAGTTATTGGAAAAGAAGTTGGTAAATATAACAATGTTCTCTCTTTTCTTTCTTAAATTCGACTCGAAGTAGTAAAATGATCTCATCAAATGATTTTCAAGCTTCTGTGTCTCAATGAATTCTCCCATTCTTCAGTTTCAACTTCTTTTCCTTCGCGAAACACTTACCATCATCAAGTTTCTCAACACCGACACCCGAAATATCAAACTTAGTTGATGTTGCAATGGCATAAGCCTGATTCACTTGTCATATAGATAACCCATTGATCTTGAGAGGGCCTAAATCAGCAGAAACAGTAAGAAACTACATAAATTTTTTAAAAAAACATCACCTGGGATAGCTTTTATACTATCTACAACAACATACCAATGCGACAAATGGGTAACAAAAGTATGATTAAATGTAATTTTTCGTACATATCATGCACAAATACATCAAGACACTATCAGCCTTCCGTATCAGATAAGTACATGATTTATACTTGATGGATCCGTCTCACAGTACTTTTAGAAACCCAGTATCTCTCCAGTTATTTATGAATGTTTCAATAGTGAATAGACTATAACAATCTAGCCCACTAACACTAATAACTCGTTGGACCCAAACCACCAGCTCAAAACCCAATTGTTATTACTAATTTACTGGGCATTTGGTCCATATATTCTCAATCATATTCCCTTTTACATATGATCTGGGACTATTGGGGCATCACAGATTCCCCCAAAAGTCCTCACTTTCGACTGGCAAATCTGTTCTGATACCAAAATATAAACCAGCACACTAGCACTAATAACTTGTTGTGTTCAAACCACCAGCCTAAAATGCTTAAACCCACTTAATATTACTAGAGTCCCTGGTCCTTATATTCCCAATCATATTCCCTTTCACATCCGATGCGGGACTATTGGGGTCTCACATAGACAAAGCAAGGTTCCATATTACTCATAGATGGCTATTGACAACTCATCTGAACAAAAACACTAGTCATCACACAAAGTCGTAACAAACATTCATCACTTAAAAGACATAAAAGAAAAGGAACACTTTATCTAATTATACCTACTGAGCGGTGACGTACTCATAAAACATTGCACAGTAATAGACACTGCAACACTCCTAGTCCATTTTGCGATCTACAAATGGATAAACTGAATCAACGCGCGAGTCATAATTCACATTAAATTGCACACTTTTAAGAACCAAAACTACAAAAATAAAATGCCGTTTCATCCGCACTATGCGTGGTCTTTATTTGACTGACAGTTATAGTGTCAAAACTTGGATAGAATCAGATAACTGAAAAAAAAAAAGAAAAAAGAAGTTAACCAGTAAGTGCAAGCAACCCTGAAGGAAATGGCTACTCCTTATCTCAGAGCAATTTTTGGAGAAACTCTTTATCTCATAGCATTTAAGCTCACACTTCCCAAGTGCTTGATATGATTCCCTGAGGCATTTTCAGCGCAGTTATGTGACAATGGCATTATAAATACGTGCTATGATCCAAAATTATCATCCAGGACAATATGTGTAGGTTAGAAAAAATTGCCTACATATCTCTACAAAGTAATGAAATCACAAATTTGCCTCTAAAAATTCATCATGATTTAGTAGTAAAGCGGTACTTGTTTTGACGTCATAAAATGACTTGATTGTCTACTTGGTCGGTATGATATATCTATAAAATTTCGTGACATGATTGATCGGTAATACACATATGTGAGATTGGGTGACTTGATTGGTCGGTATTTTCCCTCATGGATCATGTATCGAATACTTGCCGATGGTTGACTATTCATCATATTGCATCGATCCTAATAGCTCGTGTGAATTTCACATATATCAGTGGTTTGGTTTGGACACCGCAATTGTATTCTTTTGCGAAAAAGTAATCGTATTTCCGAGTACTCACCTAGTTGTTCAATACAAACTATGCACAGATCAGTGACGAAATAGTAGCGGTGCGAGGTTAAGTGCTACAACTTTACATTTCGAGAGGGGCACAATTAGAGGTTTTTAAAAAGATAGCAGGGCAAAGTGCAAAAGCAGATATATAGTGAGGGTTTTTCTACATTTTAGCCTTACATATCATAAATTTTTGAAAGGCATAACAACTCTAATGGTGCAAATTTGGTAATCAACTTCCGAGAACAAATCTAAAACTTCGCAAGGAGAGATACATATCATACATTCCCTCCTACAATTCATACAAGTTGATCTTTCTAGCATTCACAGTTCGTAAATTCTATGATTTTAGCATCCAAATCTCAAACAGGTACGAAAACCCTAGATTAAGCGGTTTGTGAGGACCTGAGCGCCGTCGGAATCGTAGCCGCGGCGTGTGGGAGTAGAAGCACCGGAAGCTCTCCGGCTAGCGGCGGCGGCGCCGCCCGAGCGTACGGCGGTGGCGGAGCGGCGCCGCTCTCTGCGTCGGTGGCCGAGATCGCGCGGATAGGGCTAGGGTCCCTAGGGTTCCGAGCGCCACCATGGCATTTATATAGAGAGAGAGAGCAGGGGCGAAAAAAAAGAAGAAAAGAAGAGTCGGTCTACGGATGACGTGGTGAACCCGGCTCATTTTAATAGCCGAGAAGTTAATTATTGCGTACGCCGGGTGTATTCGTAAATCTCGTACACCACCCTCATAAAATAACACGATGGTTCTTTAACTTATGATTTTGCTGCTATTTTTGAGCCAAATTTTTTAAATTATTACATAATCGGTTGTCAACTAGCTGAACTCGAGCAAGGTGGACTCGCTCGCATTTGTTCGTTTATTAAACGAGACAAATAAGTGTTGGCTCAAACAATAAGTTAGATTGTAAATCTGTATTAAAAATTAAA
The DNA here is from genome assembly GCA_029168755.2 of Tillandsia fasciculata. Taxonomy (NCBI): domain Eukaryota; kingdom Viridiplantae; phylum Streptophyta; class Magnoliopsida; order Poales; family Bromeliaceae; genus Tillandsia; species Tillandsia fasciculata. The sequence continues at coordinate 18,540,013 of CM054949.1, forward strand.
AAAAAATAAAAATAAAAATTTTAATTTATATTTAAAATTTATAAAATATAGATTTTTTTACATTTGGATTAATTTAAAATTCACATAATAAATATTTATAATATATATATATATATATATATATATATATATATATATATAGAAAATGGTAAGTGTGTACTCTGAATAGGGTGTACATCTTACATCCTACCTATCCAAGGGTGTGGTAAATTTCACTGGTCACTTCGAAGTGACCGGTGGGTAAACCCCCACTTTTGGATGGGGTGGGGTATATGATGTACACCCCTTTCGGGGTATATATATATATATATATATATATATATATATATATATATATATATATATATATATGGATACTATGTTTTTAAAAATACTAAGCATTTAGTGTTCGTAAGTTTTCTACTATTAAATTTATTTTTTTAATTAATTTTACTATTTAGATCATTTTATTCTACTAACAATCCATTAAACTTAATGGGTTTACTATCATCCTAGCCGCACATCCTTTTATCTAATGACTAAAAACTTACCAGCACCAATTAGTTGGTAATTCTAAAATTATAGGAGTTCAATTATATATATATATATATAGAGAGAGAGAGAGAGAGAGAGAATTAGGCTAGAATATATCGATAGCATCAAGCCATTGGTGCTATCAAGTTTTTAACCGTTGGATAAAAAAATATGCGGTTGAGATTATAGTGGTCCCCTAGGGTTTACTAGGTGGTTGGTTGAATAGTAAAAATTTTAGTGGACCACTATAATCCAAACCGCATATCTTTTCATCCAACGGCTGAAACTTGATAGCATCAATTGTTTGATGCTATCGATAGTATTTTAGCCGGACTATATATATATATATATATATATATATATATATATAATTGATACTTTTAAAACCGCACCTCCTATATTTTTAAAAATATCAATTCATTGATGCTCGTAGATTTTTAGTTCTTAGATGAAGGGATGTGCGGTTAGGATCATAGTGGGCCCATTGGGTTTAGTGGGTGGTTGGTAGAATAGCATAATCTAAGTGGTGAAATTAATCAAAGAAATAGATTTAACGGTAGAAAACTTACCGCACCAATTGCTTAGTATTTTTAAAAACATAGCAGCCAGACTTTATATATATATATATATATAAAATATAATATATCTTTTGTACTTTCGAAAGTATGGAGTTTTTTGTGTTTATAAGTTATTTTCAATGATGGACATCCAATTCGACGATCGGCTCCGTCAGACATGATCTACGCTATTATAACTATTTAGAAACTAAATTTTATAATTTTTCGATATCATTTACCAAGTGATTAAAAAATCTTAAAAAATATTATTTTAACGATTGATGTGACATATTTGGAAACCAAAAATTATAATTTACCCAAATCAAAATCCTATTCTATAAAATGTATTCTATGAAACTCAAAAGTTTTATATTTTTTGAAAATTATAAATTTGGATATATATTATTTTCTTATAAATCAAATAATGTTCTCTTTTAATGCCATTGATTTTCCAAACTACTTGATAATTTAGTAATATATGATAAATTTTATAATCTTTAATACATAGATCTTTTGGATGTTCTAAATTAGATCTATTGAATTGGATTTTACTTTTTAGATATTAATAATTTAAAAAAATAGCTAAAATAATTTGGAGTTTGGCGAAAAATTCAGAGGAAATATGTTATAAAATAGTTCAAATGATAAATTACAAATATATAATATCAAAATATATAAAAGCAAATTTTGTTTTCACCATTTTTAAGGTAATTGAAGTGTAAAATATAATAAACAACAACTCATTTAACAATGAATAATGTATAAATAAAATATTTATTATTATTTTTTAATATCTACGTGTTAACGAATAATTCAACGAAAAATTCGGACATTCAAATTATCTTGAACTATTCCCAAAGTTTCTAAAAATTTAGTGTATTCAACTAATATTAATCCGGATCGAATCACGCCCAGAGGCCGCCCGATATGAATTCAGATCCGGATCGGGTTTATATCCCTTTTGGTCTAGACCTAAGCATATATAAAACCGGGGCGATTTTAAAGTGGATTATTTTTTTGCGCATGCGATTTAGAATTTTTTTTAAACCAAATTAAAATCTCAGAACAGTTCGGCATGATTGAGTCGGGTTGGATTAATTGGATAGCTAGACCCGGCCCGGTCCAAATTATATTGAGCCTTGATTTTGGAGGTCCAGTCCGGTCCGATAAACGGGTCGGGTTGAACGGATCAAGCCCGATAAGTTGCAATAGAGGCAAGGTAATTTCTTTGTAAAGCTTTACATAATTATATACTAGGCATATATTCATATATACAACCAATATATATATATATATATATATATATATATATATATATATATATATATATATATATATATATATATATATATAAAATTGAGCTTCTATTAGTACAAAAAAACTTCAATATAAAAACGCTTTTTAGACGACGCTTGGAGAAAGCGTCCTTAAGTGTTAGTAAATACTGACGCTTCTAAAAGTGTCGGCATATGAATATTTTATTATATATTTTCGGACGCTTTAAAGCGTCAGGATTTTAATAAGTCATAACGTTTTGAAGCGTTAGAACATATTTTACCGATGCTTAGCATAAGTGTCATTATATACATGGAAACTCTTCATTTGCCGATGGTTTAATCGACACCTTCAAATGTGATGCTAAACTTTATTGAGACGCTTTTAAAAATCATTAAGTATAAAAAATAACGTTTTTAAATATTAGATTTCATAAATTTTTAGCATTCGGATGAAAGGATGTGCGGTTAGAATGATAACAGGTCCTTTGGATTTAGTGGATGACGGGTGGAATAGCATGATTTAGGAGGTGAAATTAGTTAAAGGGATAGATCTAATAAAAATTTAGAAGGTTTAATTGTAAAAATCAAAAGTTTCTAATTTTTTTTTTTTTTTTTTTTTTGAGAGAGAAAGGTAGCACGCTACCCGTTTCATTTAACTAGAAACTGAATTTAGCATCATGGATGAGACAGCTAAGCCTCAAAGGGAACGGTGAAAAAAAAAGGGATAATCATTTGTTCGGGGGGCCACGAGAGCACATCACACCTCTATTTGGTGCCTGCGTATACCATTCAAAGTTAAGATTTTTGTCTGGCTTGCTCTTAAGAATCGGCTTATTATAGCAGAGACCCTAGGTAAAAGGGGGTGGACGAGTAATTTTAACTTTGTACTCTGTGGCGATCAGATTTAGACGGCCAATTATTTGTTCGTGCATTGCGTCTACTCACGCTTTTGATCGAGACGGGGGAGGAGGCAGTGGGATTCGAGGATTTAGGGGTAAATGTTCGCGAGGTGTGGGAGAAGAGCAGATGCCTAAAGGCCTTGGCTGCGAATTGGTGGGTGATTTGAAAAATCAGAAACCGAATCATCTTCCAGCAACGCAATACCGACCCCCTGTTCGCTCATTGGAAGGATCTCAGATAGGAGAAAGCGAAGAATTTTCCTGAATCTTTTTGCGAAAGAAAAGTCAAGGAGTATTTATACATTTTCCTTTATACATTTTTCTTTCTCTTTTGTTTTTCTTTTTTGCAGTTAAAAGAAAAAATTAATTCAGATCCAATTCAAAATAGTTTAACAAAAATTCAGGCCTAAATGGGAAAACCCTAGAATTGTGACTTAAGATATTTCTAAGTCGCTAAACTCCTCTTCTCTAACACTAATTTTTTTTCTTAGCCTATCCAATTCAATCTTATTGCGAGAATGAATAGGCCGTCTGCATTTGTACTTGGTGCTATCAGGTTTTATGCTGTTAGATTTATTACTTTGATAATTTTTATTTCTTATATCATTTTCATCAATCACCCACTAAATCTTAGGAGACCACTATCATTCTAATCGCACATCCATTCATCCAAGGGCAGATAACCTAATAGCATCGATGACTTAGTGCTATTAATAATATAGTAGTCTAGCTTTATATATATATATATATATATATATATATATATATATATATATAGCTAGGTTGGAATACTATTAATAGTACCAAGTCATTGATGCTATTAAGTTTTTAACACTTGAATTTAAAGATGTGTGGTTGAGATGATAGTGGGACCCTTGGGTTTAATAGGTGGTTGGAAAAATAATAAAATCTAACGGATGAAAATGATCAAAGAGGTTGATATAAGGGTAGAAAATTTGATAGCACCAAATATTTGGTACTATCGATAGTATAGTAGCCGACACACACACACTCTCTCTCTCTTCTCTCTCTCCTCCTCTCTCTCTCTCTCCTATCTCTCTCTCACTCTATCTCTCTAATATATATATTATATTATATATATATAATATATATATATAGTATATATTATATATATATATATATGCAGAATAGATCTTATATATTTTCAAAAGTACAAGCCAAATCATGCTGGTGAGTTTTTTAATATTGGATTTGTATTTAGATTTGTACTATTGTAAAGTCAACTAAAGAGAAAGAAAGAAAAAAATAAATAGCACAAATCTCAACGCAAATTCAATAGTAAAAAATCACAAGTATAGTTTGATTTGTACTTTTGAAAGTATATAAGCCTACTCTCTCTCTCTCTCTCTCTACTCTCTCTATATATATATATCTATATAAATTATATATATATATATACTATGATATATATAATAGAATATATATATAGAATTAGACTGGAATACTATCGATAGCACAAAGTCATTGATGCTATCAAATTTTTAGCCATTGGATTAAAAATATGCGGTTAGGATAATAGGTCCCCTAGGGTTAGTGGATAGTTGGTTGAATAGTAAATAATCTTAGTGCCCGCTATAATCCAACCGCACATTTTTAACCAGGGCTAAAAACTTGATAGCACCAATGCTGGGTGCTGGGTTCGATTAGTATTCTAGCGGACTTCTCTCTCTTCTCTCTCTCTCTCTCTCTCTATGTATATATATAATTATATATATAATCTATATATATATATATATCTAGATTATATACATCTTATAATATATATATATATATATATATATAAAAATTTAGTTTCTATGCTTTTAAAAACACCAAGTCATTGGGCTTGTAAGTTGTTAGCCCTGGATGAAAAAAAAAATGTCGTTGAATGATATTTAGTGGGCTGTTTGGGTTAAATGAGTATATTTGGTGGAATAAAATGATCCAATAAATGAAATTAGTCAAAGGGATAGATCTTGCTTTGTGCTTGTACAAGCATAATAGCCGAACTCTCTCTCTCTTCTCTCTCTCTCTCTCTCTCTCTCCTCTCTCTCTCTATCTCTTCTCTTCTCTCTTATAATAATATATATATATATATATATATATATATATATGTGTGTGGTGTGTGTGTGAATAGAAATATTCATTAGCAAATTAAATTAATTATTAAACCAATCAACATCAACTTTTTTTAAAAAAATAATAATAATATAAATTTCACAAGTCAACAACAAACTGGAACAAAATTTCTAGAATAATTCTTGCTTGGGGTTAGTAACATGGAATCTGGATAACTAACCTATTTTTGTCAAAAGGATCACAAAAAAAAATTCAAAACCAATGTTTAAAAATTCTTCATTTATACATTTTTTTAATTAGGTCCTTATCAATTACATGTTTGCAAACCACTCCAGTGGCTCAATAAATAAATACTTAAATGAGATTATTAGCAAAAGTTTAAAATCTTAAAGAACCTGTCACTTTTGGTGAATAATTAATATACATTTGAAGAGCATAATAAGCTCTAGCTAAGTACTACAGTATGAATTTGTTGGGAGTATCCTGAGCAAAGTTAATAGTAATGGTTATTGTTACATATACACTCCGATTATTCGATCATCGATCATCTAAAGTTAACATGTATCATCATTCTATTGAAATTTCGATTAATTTGACGTTTTGTTTATTTTTGATTTTACAACACAAAAGATACACTAACTAATTAAAGAACAGATGAAACTAATTAATTGCCAACTATAATTAAGAGGTGTATTTATGTGCCACTTTGTTGCCGCTACACCCCCACTAAATCTATACTATTATACTATCTAATTAAGAAATGATCAGAGACACAAACCCCTGTTTGTTTTCGAAATGCATGCATGCACGTATGTGATTCAAACTCACGTATGTAACCTCCCAAATAGCGCAAGGGTAGTAGCGCACAGTTGGTGTGTATATATATATATATATATATATATATATATATATATATATATATGTTGTAAGTATAACCTAGTTACAATGTGGTAGATATATGCTAAAAACTTCAAGGTAACATTATGATCGAGGACTCTGAAACATTGTCATTATGGGCTAGCTAACAATGTACTGGCTTGTCGATCTACAATGCGGATGTCAACCTAGTTACTCTTTTTGCTCCGTGCTAGCTATGTTGAAGCACTGTTGTGGTGGTAATTGGGTGTTGGGTGGGGATTTCAACCTTACCAGAATCCTCGAGGATAGAAATAGGGGGAGGGGGGGGAGGCAGAGCGGACCGATTGTTCAACAAGCTGATTTTTGAGCTCGCGCTTATTGATCTGCCTATGAGGAATCAACAATTTACTTGGTCGAATTTGCAACGCTCGTCGCTCCTGGCAAAACTGGATCGCTTCCTCGTTTCGATGGAATGGGATGCGGCCTTCCCGCTGTCAGAGGTGAAGGCCCTGCCTAGAATTACCTCAGATCATTGTCCTATTTTGCTCTCCACGGGGGGGAAATCCAAGAGGACAAGGACAACGTTCAGATTTGAGGACGTCTGGCTTAAGTGCGAGGATTTTATCAGCAGAGTGCCACAGTGGTGGCAGGAAGTGGAAACGGAAAGAAATAAACCAGGAGTCCTTAACTTTACGGCTAAGCTTAGACATTGCCGGATTATGATTAAAAGATGGTGTGCTTCGCATTTTTACAGTATTAGAAAGGAGAAGAAATTGATCGAGGCGGGGATACAGGAGCTTGATAAGCTGGAGGAACGATAGGTTCTTACCCCGAACCTATTTGACAAAAGGCAAGGGTTGAGGGACAAGCTGCTCAAGGTACTGAATGACGAAGAACTTCTTTGGAGAACTCGAGCCAAGCAAAATTGGGTGAGGGAGGGCGATAGGAACACAAAATTTTTCCACGCTTACGCGAACGGGAGGAAGCGGACCAACTGGATTGGTGTGATTGAGGATGACGGCCACGTTTTTAGTAGGGAAGTGGATAAGAAGTCGTATTTTTCTCGGAAGCTCAAGGATCTGTTCTCACCCCCGGACCCAGGAAAAAGTTTCATTGGGGACTGGAGCAATATTTTTCGGCATCGACGGCTCAACGAGTTAGATTGTCAGAAGATGACTGCACCTTTCACTCTAGAAGAGATTAAGACAGCGATTTTTCAGTTGGGAAGGGATAAGGCCCCGGGACCTGACGGCTTCCCCTTGAGCTTCTACCAAGTCTTCTGGGAAGTCCTGAAGGATGACATTGAAAGATTTTTTCACGATTTGCACGATGGTAAATGCAGCACCGGTCCGATCGACTACTCCTACGTTTGCCTGATACCGAAAAAAGAAGGTGCTCGAAAAGCGAGTGATTTTCGGCCGATTAGTTTACTGAACGGGATACAGAAGATTATTTCTAAGGTCTTGGAGAACAGACTTGCGCCGGCCCTGCAAACCTTGATCTCACGGTCCCAATCAGCATTCCTCAAGGGACGAAATATCACGAACGCCTTTGTATCACCAAGTGAACTGTTAGGGTGTAGTAAGAGGAATAAGGTGGAGGGGGTCAGAGTGAAGGTCGATTTTGAAAAATCGTACGATAGACTCAACTGGAAGTTTCTGCGCAAAATTATGGAGTGGTGGGGTTTCGCCGATATTTGGTGCGAGTGGATTCAGCAATTCATCGGGAACGCTAAGGTGGCGGGGCTTGTTAATGGAAAAGCAACCAGCTGGATCAAGACAAAGAGAGGGGTGAGACAAGGGGACCCCCTATCGCCATATTTGTTCCTCATAGTGGCTGAGGGGCTCTCACGGATGACGGACGAGGCGGTCAGAAACGATTTGGTGAGAGAGATTGGACCTTCCGTTGAACTACGGATTGCACTGATTCAATACGCGGATGACACCCTTTTTTTCTGTGAGGCTCGTAAGAAATTTTTAAGGAATCTTAGATTCATTTGGCACCTTTTCGAGTGGGCATCCGGACTCAAAGTTAACAAGGATAAAACGGAGCTGTTTTATACTGGCGAAGTCGAAAATAATGAGGTTACACTTGCGAGTCTACTGAAATGTAAAGTTGGAACTCTACCGACGAAATACCTCGAACTGCCGCTGTCCTATAAGAGCCTTAGGGTAGAGGAATGGCGTGGGATTATTGGAAAAATCCAGCGTAGACTAGAGTGGTAGCAGGCTAAGCTTCTATCCAGGGGCGGTAGGCTTACGCTTGTTAATGCGGTGTTGTCCAACATACCGCTCTACTAGTTCTCTATTTTTAGAGAGCCCAAATGGGTCATCAAATGGGTTGAAGCTCTCAGAAGGGATTTCTTTTGGTTCGGCTCGGCAGAGGTGTATGGGTGGGGACGGTTAGTCGCCTGGAGAAATGTGTGTAGGCCTAAAGCAGAAGGAGGATTGGATGTTTTGGATCTGAGTGTTATGAATGTGGCCCTCCTTTGTAAATGGTGGTGGAGATTCTTGGTGACACCTGACCTGCAGGGGAGTAAGCTCATCCAAGGTTTGTATTATCGGAAGAGGATACCATTGGGAGAGAGAAGATCCTTTAGACCGTACTCGCAATGGTGGAGGGATGTACTTGGTATTAAAGAGGTTTTCAAAGGAGGAACTTCCTACAGGATCGGTGACGGAAAACTCGTGAGCTTCTGGACGGACAGGTGGTGTGGGGAGACGACCCTGCATTCCCACTGTTTCGAACTGTTTAGCGAGGTTGTAAGGAAGTCGATCAAAGTCAGTGCAAGTTTTGACCAGGGCAGATGAAGATGGAGGAAGATCATCAGAGGTGCCTTAGCGAGGGGACCCGCAGACAGGGAACGGGTGAATAAGCTGAAGGTACTGGTGGGGGCCGCCACACCGGGGTCTGGATGCGATGAGTTGGTGTGGAGGTGGAACAAGAAGGGTTGCTTTACTGTCAAGTCGACGTACACTTTCCTTATTGATGGGGGGATACGCGATCATGCTGCCCTTGCTATTTGGAGTTTGCGAGTGCCGACTAAGGTTAAAATCTTCATTTGGATTGCTCTAAAGAACGGGTTACCCACGATCGATAGCCTGCTGAATAGAGGTTAGTGCGGAAACAACCTCTGTGTGCTCTGCGGGGTTCTCCTGGAGACTGCATACCATCTCTTTACGGGGTGTACATGTGTACGCGCGATTCCTGTTCGGGGCGGGAGCCGGGGCTGTGGATATCTGAGCGCTGGGGAATAGTGTCCGAAGGGTGTGGGAGAGTCAGGTGGGTAGAGAGAGAGAGCTCCTAACACGAACAAGTCACTAACCTCCCTGGCGGCGCACTGGTGGGTCCTATGGAATATAAGGAATAGAGTTATCTTCAAGCAGATTAACACTGACCCCCTCCGTGCAGTGCGATGGATTAGCGATGTGCTGGCGCTTTGGTCGGGAATAGGATGATTCCTTTATTATTATTATTATTATTATTATTATTATTATTATTTTAGAGATCCATGCTGTCTCACTCGTGTAGCAGAATTTAGTTTTCCGTTGAATAAAACGGGTAGCTTGCTACCTTTCTCTCAAAAAAAGAAAAAAAACAATGCGGATATCGCCAACATGTACATACCAATGCATCAATGAATGATGCATCAATGAATGATCGATAATAGAGGTATCCGATGCATTTTCATATTTTCGAATCTGATGATCTATATATATATATATATATATATATATATATATATATATATATATATATATATATATATATATATATATAATAGAGGAGATCATATTATAAGTGCTCATTATATTTCCTACCATGTGAATATTAGCTATTGATCGAATTGTTATTAACTCTCAAATTTCCAACACAATTAAACACAAGATTTCTATGTGTAATATTAATTGCATTATATATACCTCTATTTTTCACTAACTAAACACACGCATATGTGTGTATATATATAGAAATTAAGAGAGAAAAACTAGAATACTTCTCAAAGTAATAAGTTGAGAAATTTACTTCTTCATTATTTTCGATGAAGGAGTATCCGAATTATGGGCACCACACCTACCTACTAGAGTTGACCCTTATATTAACTAGAAAACTCTTCTGTTTAGCTTCTTGATGCTTTTTCCATGATATTAATTAATTAACTTTATGGAAGTTAATTTTCTTCAACTTTTTCTTTCTTTTATAGTAAAAAAAAAAAGATAGCTAATATATATATATATATATATATATATATATAGAGAGAGAGAGAGAGAGAGAGAGAGAGAGAGAGAGAGTCCGGCTGGAATACTATCGATAGTACCAAACAATTGGTACTATCAAGTTTCCAGTCGTTGGATGAAAAGATGTACGGTTGAAATTATAATGGTCCCCTTAGATTTTTAATATTCAACCAACCACCCACTACACCCTAGCTAGGAGATCACTATCATCGTAATCGTATATTATTTAATCTAATAACTAAAAAATTAATAGCACCAATGACTTGATACTATTGATAGTATTACAGCCTAATTCTATATATATGTCTCCAAAAGATATATCTCAATTAATAGGTGTGAAACTAGAATACTATTAATAGTATGTGAATTGTACATACTGTAGACTTTTTAACCCACCGATGCCTAGGGTTTATCCTTTGATGGTGGTATCGGTATTGATCCGAGAGCTAAAAAATTTATATATATAGGAAGTACTATTCATGTATTATTGATAGTATTCTAGCTGGACTCTTTCAATAAAACTTAATTTCTAGCTAGAATATTTCTAAATGATCAACCCTTTTGCATTCTCATATTGAAGAACATATTCTATGTTGTCATGGCTCATGACACTCTTCACTTCTGCATGCATGCATGTGTTTCTAGGGTTTCTAATTAAACGATCCGTCTTGTCGTGGACGGGCTATCCAGAGCGAGCTGAGGGCGCGGAGTCGGTGGAAGTACTCGGCGATCTCCAAGAAGCACCGCGCGGCTTGTCGGGAGGTCAGGATTTGCTGAAGCCTGTGGAGGGTCTGTTGCCTAAAGTTATCTGCCTGTGAACACACACATACATAGAGCATGTATATATAAATTTTGCTTAATATGAACACGAGTAATAAGAACTGAGCACTTCTTTAATTACCTATAGAAAATAAAGAGTTAACCGCAAATTTATAGTCTTTAAGATATTTGATTACCAATTACGATTACTGTCATTAGAGTACTTCAACTTTGACATAATCTTATAGGAACTTTGTTCTGCATGATCGATAATAAAGTCCCTTTACTTAGTACTCTACAGTTTGAAATATGACATCATATATCTATTATTTTTAAGAAGCTTAAATTAATAGAGAATGATATTTTCATATTTAACATTTTCGTTCGCATCTGAATTCAAAATTTTTTATTAGGTTCATGACATGGAGTTGAATTAAATATGAAAAAATTAATTATACTAGAAGTCTCACATGATTCGAATTTAGAACTTTTTATTTTGATACCATATTAAATTATATGAAATACATGTTATTCTCAAAAAACTTAAACTAGCAGAGAATAATATTTTTATATTTAACACGTCGAACTTTAGAAGTTAAGATATCAAAATTTGCATTTAACTCAAATATAAAATAAATAAAAAACATGACTTCCTTTGTAGCTATGTAAATGATTAATAGGATCAAATAAATTGCAGAAACCATATATATATATATATATATATATATATATATATATATATATATATATATATATATATATATATATATATATATATATTTATACCTAGCTAGCTATATATCTAAAAAGCATTGTAATTAGCATCTTACCTAACATTTTATGCTGTTAATTAATTAGTTAACCTATAACTACCTAATAATATTGAAAAAAAAAAAGAAAAAAGAAAAAAAGAGGAGACTATTCTTCATGTAGCAAGTATATATATGTACCAACAGTAGTTAATAATTTAAAACTTAAGGTCCCACCATGTTTATATATATGTTGCAAAGAAAATGGTTGATCTATACTTAACCTGTTGACATTGTATAATTTAACTTTATGTCCATTTCTCTTAAGTTGACTCGACAAAAACATTTACTATATATTTGTATCCTCCTGGATATATATATATATATATATATATATATATATATATATATATATATATATATATATATAAATCAACAACTTCATGTAGTCACTACATTTTTTTTCAGCAGCATTTTGTTTAGATTTTAGGGACACTTAAAAGTGTCGCTATAACATAGTTTTGTTATAGCGAGTCAATAAAAATATATTCATATATATATATATCATCATTAGTACCTCTAAAAGTGTAATAAAAGAATGATTAGGGCTTCCTTACTTGTCTAACGAAGCCTTCGAGAGCGGTGAGCTTGTTGATCGCGACCGACATATGACCCATGTAGTTGGCCATGTTAGATGGGCTGCTCAATACGTCCGAGTTGATGGTTTCGGAAAGCGAGTGATGAAGAGCTTCGAGGCCTTGGTTGAGAGCTTCCTCGGATTCCTGCATCGATTGTTGAAGGCCGCAGATCCCCAGGAACTGTTGTTCGCTGAGCGGTTCGATGTGTCTTAGAACAATCTAAGGAATCAGGTAAAATGATTGATAAGCCATATTGAAGCCCTGGTTTATTAATGTTTCAAGGAAATTGAGAGAAAAGGAGTAAGGTTTTCCTATTCATAGTAAACTTCATCTCACAATAACAAGAACCAAATTTTGAAAGTTTTGTGCAAAGATAAAGTTAAGAACTATAGCAGTAGTATTGAAAAGAAAAGTAGGAAAAAAGAGGAGATGGAGAGCTCAAGATCATGTTTGATTCTCTTTCCCAATTGCATCTAGAAGCAAACCACACCACTCCATAGAATATTGGAATGCAATAGTACAACACATCCCCCTCTATTATTGGAAAACTATCTCCATCAAATATATCTAACCTCCACACCACCATGCACCTACTCTAACCTCATTAGTACTTTATGACAAGAGGATCCTTCCAAGGAAGGACCCCTCCCCTAAAATTAAACATAACACTGTTCCATCAACTAGGACCATCCACCAGGTTAGCTAAACCATCATATTTCTATACCTAATACATGGAATAATTACTAGTGTGTGTCACTTTACAATTTCAACAACTTCATCAGTGCACATATAGAACCATATATATGTTTTTGATCCACTACTAGTGCTCTAGATTGATCACGGCCGTTGAAACTTATACTCGACGATGATTGATCGGTACGATGACAATGACGATCGACTTTTAACAAGTTGGTAAGTACAAGCTAGCTAGATCAAGCTGCATGAGCTCACCATTGATGAGCATTAAATTTAAGATCATATATAAAACTCAGTAGTAAATTTTTCTTTTTCTCAAAAGCAACTCCTTAATTATATCCACTATATGTACTGCAACTTTTTTTTTTTTTTTTTTAATATAGGTGATAAATATATATTCCAATTTGAAATCGAATATTGATTGACTATAGTCTTGGGGACAAAGTTGAGGAGCTAGCACTATGCATGCATGCATGGGTGCAGTCACTAACTTAAAACTGGTATATAAGAATGGATTAGGGTTATCAACTGTCCCTAGTGCAAGTGGCAAAGGGATTGGTGGTTGATACCCGTGACCCAAGTTCGAAGCCTAATTGCTTCACATTTCCAACTAAGTTTATTTAAAAAATAAACGAAGCGGGTAGCATGCTACCTTTCTCTCAAAAAAAAAAAAAGAAAAAAAGAATGGATTAGGGTTAGAGATCACCTTGATGAGCTCCGAGGGGCGGAAATCACCGATCCAAAGGAAGCACCGCTCCGCGGGGGTCTTCCACATGCCGGAGAAGAGGTGGAAGACGTCGGACTTGGCCACGATGCTCTTGAGGTTCATCAGCACGTCGTAGTGGGAGAGCGTGTTTTCGACGAACATCCGCAGCTGGTTCTCCGGCAGGTGCTCCTCCACCGCTGCTCTGAGCTGACACATTATCTTGTGGTGCTCTTCGAGCCATCGCCCGTACTCGAGGTCGAACATTGCGGCATCTAATTACCAAGTGCCAACAAATTAATTAACAACACAGAAAATATGAGAAATTACATGAACATCACTTAAAATCATATATGTATGATCATGTATAGTGCCTGAGCTGAGGCCCCCTATGCTGGTGGGGAGACCTTGTTCGCCGAGGAGCCCTCCGCCACCGAAGAGAACACCCTGATCATATTCGCTCCATTAGCAACAAGTATATATTAAGCTTAGAGTAAAGTACAAATTCAATACTAGATCATTAAATATGTTCTAGCTAATTGTTTTGCTTTAATTAATCATATATATAATTTGTACCTGAGCTCTTGATCTCTGAAGCTCTTGTTCTATCTGGCTTAGCCTGATCCTACTTGACTCTAGTTGTTGAATGTAAGCCTGTTGAATAAAAAGAACACTAGCTAGTAATTCAGAAAAACGAAAAGAAATAAAAAGTAGTTGAAATTAAGCATATAAACGGGGTGAGAAAGAGAGAGAGAGAGAGAGAGAGAGAGAGAGAGAGAGAGAGAGAGAGAGAGAGAGAAATGGGTCTATATATGTAGAACATGTTGATCATAAAGAGATTAATTAAATATATGCTAACCTTCTTCCTAAGCCTACTTTTTCTTGCTGCTTCTCTATTCTGAGCTAACCTTCTCAATGTCTGTGTGCATGCAGATGAACAAGTCAAAACACGTACCATGCATCAAAGTGTTGTATACATTATTATATATTATGCACATGAAATTTATGTGCACATATATATATGTATATATATGTAGATGAGTTAATCTTTCCTTATTTATGGGCAAAGAGCGGGTGCAAGTACTTACCTTGGGATCTGGTGTCTTGGGACCTTCTTGATCTGAATTAGAAACTGTGGCTTTCCCATTGTTTCCTTCTCTCTGAACGTATAATATTAATCAATTAGATGAATAAACACTATAAAAGAATGGGTGCAATAACTGTTAAATTATATAAAATAATTAATTTTTTTTTTGAAAACTTTAAATGAATAGAGATCGAATAAAATTTTATATTTTTACTTATATTTAAGACGCATACTTAATTAAGTATGAAAATTTTAAATAACGCTAGATGTCTCGTAAGATTTGTATATAGAAAATTTTTTTTTGATACCATGTAAAAAGAATATGAAGCAACAATTTTTCTCCATAAGCTTAATCGAATAGAGAAGAGTATTTCATATTTTGATATTCAACAATATCTGCTAGAGAGAGAGAGAGAGAGAGAGAGAGAGAGAGAGAGAACCTTCACTGTTGGCTTGGTTCCTTTTCCTGTCTCAGTTCTAGGGTTTCCTGGTTCCATGGATTGGTTTGAAGGTCCCTTAGAAGTACTGCTAGTGTTTGGGATCAAAGAGATAGGACCCTACATATATGTACAAAGTTTTGTTCCTAGTTAGCACATGAGAACAATTTTTGAGCATCAAATCATCAAGTGATCACAACATTAATAAAGAGTGCTTAATCAAAGAGTAATATATAAGTAGGTAATTGTAAGAGAAATAAAAGTGCAATATAACTATTCCATACCTTTGAATTAGATGGTTCTACGTGCATGGGCTGGGAAGGGAATATATTCAAAGTCTCTGCACACATGAATTAATCCTGCAAACATTAACTCTTCTGAAAGTGGAATTTAGTGTATCCAATAGGAAGAGTATATATGTGTGTGTGTGTGTGTGTGTGTGTGTGTGTGTGTGTTGATATATTACACATACAAGAACAGATAAAGCATATGGATATAGCATTAATTTTCTTTTGTAGAGAGATAGAGAGGGAGAGAGAGAGAGAGAGAGAGAGTAAAGAAGTGGTTCATGGGCCAAAACAGTGCAAAAACTCTTTCATGCTGTTTTTGGCCATTGCTAAAGAAGGGAAAGGGAAGTGGGGAAAGAAAATTGAATAGATAAGGAAAAAGCTGGGAAGAGAGAAAAGAGACATGTTTTGTACCTTGTTTTAGTACAAGATCTTGGTAGGAAATCATGTATGAACAGTTTGTTACTTGTCACACTCACACACAACAAAAGAAAAAATAAAAGAGTTATCAATTAGAAAAAAAATAAGAAGAAATAAAAGTTGGTTTCCTTGAGGGAAGAGCCACTAGGGCCAAAGAAAAGAAGAAAAAAGGAGTTGATGGATGAGAAATAAAACCACTAAGAAAACCTTCTATAAATTTCAAAGTTCCATATATATATATATTACATATTCAACCTAATTTTTGTCAAATTACAATCTAATTTTGCCATGATTTTCTTATGACTTTAAAGTTAAGATCCTTCTAAGAGGAATAAGGAATATCTATAGCACTATGATAACCCCTAACCCCACCTCCTCATCAGCTTCTTCTACCTACTAATTTGATTCTTCTTATATATGCATCTAAAATTGAAAAAAAAAAAAAAAATCCAAAAATTTGCAAAGAAATAGTAAAGAAGCTTACGCCGATGTTCTTGAGATCCTGATTGTTCCTGTCCATCTAGATATAGGAAGAGGGCATGATCCAGCTCCGCGAAATCGTAACCCCCGGAATCCTTTCTCCTGGTTTTATAAAATAAACATATATATATGGTATTAATTTTAATGATATATATACTGAAGATGCATGGCTTAATTTAATCATTCAATAAAACCCATTTGTGTATGAGAAAACTAATACTAATACTGGTTTCTTCTCCACCCTTATCTCTATCACTATTTTGATATTTTTTTTCCTTCACACATGGAATTAATTAATGCTTTTTCTTCTTAATTGTGCCTCTAATTTCTTGTATAATTAACCAAGCAAAATTGAAAGAGATAGAAGAGATGAAAACAAAACAATAAGAGGAGAAAATTAAGTTCAAATCAATATTCCTTAATCAATATATATATACTCATTCATGCCAATTGGAAGAAACTCGAAGATCTTAATCCATGCATGGAAATTAATCTACCACTTGAGTTTTGCTTAATTCTCTTTATGATCACCATCTCTTTGAACCATCCATTGTGAATGATATCATACACATCACCTCACTAAAGATATAGGAAATCTCAAGCATGGCTTAATCACACATATGAAAAATCCCAAATCCAAATCCTCTTTAATAAGATATATATATAAGCTAAAAAAACTGCAAAAACAAAAGGGAAAAAAGAAAAAGAAAAAAAAGGAAAGGAAAGAAAATTAATTCTTGGCTATGCATGGATTTGCATCTCTATTACATGATGTTGCCATGAATATTGGAAGAAGAGGGGTGGATCATCCCCAAGGGTGTTTGGTGCTCTTGTTGTTGTTGTTGTTGTTGTTGTTGTTGTCCCTGCTTTGAGCTCCCCCCTCTCTCCCCCATGCAATAACTGCTTCCTCCAAAAGCACTTCCTCTCTCAGCTCCTTCACAAGAACTCAAAAACAACCCATTAATGGCAAAACCAATTTCTGTTGCTTCCCATGAGAGAGTATGTCTCTCTCTCTCTCTCTCTCTCTCTCTCTCTCTCACTTCCTAACAAATTAAGCTATAATAAAAAAGAGCCTCCTTTTGCTTATGGTAGTAGAATAATATCTTAATTAAATCTTTTTTTCTCCCTCTTCCTCTTGACCAAAAGCTAAGGAGACTTTGAGAAGATAGGAATACTTGTTCAAATATATGAAAAATATACAAAGTGGGGTAAGGTTACCTCCCTTATCATTCAAAAGTGAAATTAAATAATATTGAATATATATATATATATATATATATATATATATATATATATATATATATATAGTCGGGCTATTATGCTATCGATAGCACCAAATATTTGGTGCTATCAAGTTTCTACCATTAGATCAACTATTTTGATCATTTTTATCCGTTAAATTTTACTATTTTTTCAACCACCCATTAAACCCAAGAGGTCCACTATCATCTCAACTACACATCTATTAATCCAAGGGTTAAAAACTTAATAACACCAATGACTTGGTGCTGTTAATAGCATTTCAGCCTAGCTATATATATATATATATATATATATACTATAACAAAACTATGCTATAGCGATATTATTTATAAGTATTTCTAAAATCTAAAAAAAATACTGCTGACAAAAATACTGACACTTATTATAAGTGTCGCTATATATGCAGTTGGTCGAGTGTATAGCGACATATTGTTGCAAAACGTCCTAAAAATATGTTCTTATAACTTAATTTTGAATATAGATTGAACACTTGTATAAAAACGTTCCGAAAATATATGTTCCTATAATTTAATCTTGTTGTAGTGATATATATATATAAGCCTCCTGGTTAGAGACTCTTATTAAATGGAAGTTTCCCCCTCTTAGGGCATGTGAAATTAATGACTTAAATGTCTTTATATACGTGCCTGTGTGCATGAATCTGTATTTAAAACTCGCTTTGCTTGGAGCTCACACTTGTCTGTAGTTCGCACCGAGTCAGTGCTAGAACTAAGCGTATATATATGCGTGTAGGCGAATCGTGCATTCGGCTATACGCGGCACGCAACTTTAATTCTAGCTATGGTTGTTTCACAGGAATCTCCAAAGAGATATTGGATAGCTGCATTAAAAGCATTTTGTGATCATATAATTCAATGACCCAGTAAAACAACTATATATATATACCTATATTTTATCTTAACAAAAGAAATTTTATATACATATTTGTGCGTGTATATGTATGTATGTATATATGTAAATATTTATACTTGTATAAATATATATATATATATATATATATACATGCTTATTGTCCTTGCTCTATCTATAATGTTGGATGTCACTAATAGCAACTGGTGATCAAGTACTAAACATTGCAATTTGATCATTTAGTTTATAATTTGAAGCATTGTAACTAAAATTGGTTTATATATATATATATATATAGAGAGAGAGAGAGAGAGAGAGAGAGAGAGAGAGAGAGAGAGAGAGAGTAGAGCTTGTACTTTTAAAATTATGCTTGTGAATTTTGTATCATTGAATTTGTATTGAAATTTGTGCTATTGTAAAATTAACTAAAGAGAGAGAAAAAAAAAAAAAAATAGTACAAATCTCAATACAAATCCAATGGTAAAAAATTTAGACTTATACTTTTGAAAATATATAAGCCCTACTCTCTCTCTCTCTATATATATATATAGTAGAACTTATATGCTTTTAAAAGCACAAGTCCATCCATACCTGTAAATTTTTTACCATTGAATTTGTATTGGAATTTGTATTTTTTTGCTTTTTCTTTCTCTTTCTTTAGTTAACTTTACAATAGCATAAATTTCAATACAAATCCAATGATAAAAAGTTCACAAGTATATATTGACTTGTACTTTTAAAAGTATGGATGGGCTTATGCTTTTAAAAGCATATAAGCTCTACTATATATATATATATATATATATATATATATATATATATATATATATATATATATATATATAGTCCGGTTAGAATACTATCGATAGCACCAAATAATTGGTGCTATCAAATTTTCAGTGGTTGGATGAAAAGATATGCGGTTAGGATTATAGTGGCTCTCTAAAATTTTTACTATTTAATCAACCACCTAGTAAATTCTAGGGGATCACTATCATCTTAACCACACATCCTTTAATCCAAAGGCTAAAAACTTGATAGCACCAATGACTTGGTTCTATCGATAGTATTCTAGCCTAATATATATATATATATATATATATTGATAAATGTTTTTGGCTTCAAATGTTAGAAATATTACTTTCTAGTCAAAAACTACCTGCCTAATAGTTGAACTCAAAATGATGCAAGTAAAAATGCATGAAAATAACAAATTGAAGAAAAAAAAAATCCAATATCTATCTATAATTAAGTGATCAAAATAGAATATAAGGTGTTACATTTTCTTATTTTAGATAATCAATTAAAATAGTTGGTAATTTATATGATAGAGAAAATGTTTCAAAGTAAGTTCTCCCATGTAATGTAATTTTTTTGCTTATATATATATTACTAACCTTTAAAACAGTTTAAACAAGAATTAATTTGATGATTAATGCGATAAGCTATGTATCACATATATATGTTTTTATAAGTCGTGTCCGTGTCGGACACTCGTGTGTTCATGTCGGACTCGTGTCCGATGTGGACTCTTTTTAAACGCGCGTTCAATACCGATCCATAATACATACAATTAAAAATATATAATTATTATTATTTTTTATGCATATATAATATAATATGATAAATACTTTACCTTTTTGATGAATATATATAATTTTTTTTAACAATATAAATAAATTATGTATGGTGGAGATTTTTTTAAAAAAATATATGAACTATTAATGAACAATTTTATTACTTGTATAAAAAATATAATAATATTTTACTAAAATTTATATTTTTGATATCTAATAAATATATATATTAGTATATTAATAATATAATATTTTATTATTTATATTAATGTCATATACATGTCCTAATTTTTTGAACGTTATCGAGTTGCCGTATTCGAATCGTGTTGTGTCACGTGTTTCGTGTCAATGTTCATAAAATTTAGACGATAAATTAAGAACTTTTTTTTGGTCATTAAATTTCTAATATTCAAAAAGATTTAAAAATCCATGTTTATATACCTCTTTACCACTAAATTATTTAAAAAAAAAAAAAGAAAAAAAAAAGGTTCAAATTACATGTTGTTTAGTAACCCCAAAAAGGAAAAAGAAAAAAAAATAATAAAAAAAAAATGAAATATTCAGATGTGGGCATGGCAAAATGGAAAATATACCAAAAAATGGGGGTTTATGTCCGGACGAGGCCGCTGACGTCATGATGACGTGGTTGCACCTAGTCATTCGGTCGCCACGTGGCGGGCACGTGGGTCCCGCCCATCACTTTTTTGAAATAGGGTGTGGGCCCCACACTTAGGAGGTTAGGATGTGGGCCCGGCCCAAGTTTTTTATTTTTGGTTTTTTTCTTTTGTTTTTTTTTTTTTTTTTTTTTTTTTTTTTTTATTTCTCTTCCTCTCGTTTCTGTTCTCAGGTACTGAGGCACCATTCACACCGTTACGTTATTTTATTTATAATTATTTAATGTCACCTTAGTCCCCAATTTTTATCCTTTTTCATTTTCGTCTTTAATTTTTTTTTTTCTTTTCTATTATGCAACTAGATTTTTTAGAATTAATAATTGCCCTGGTGGTCCCTAACTTTTATACTAATTTTTTTCACCCTCATCCATCCATGACCTGTTTTTCAATTTGCGGGACCATCGCGCAAAATTCAATCTCATTATTTTCAATATTGTCCATCACGTTTATAACTATACCTGTTGAAGGGTAGGATGGTCTCCCACTTATTTTCCAATTTGGTTTTTTATTAGCGGATTCGAGACGAATTAATTTTTATTCTAATTTTAACTCTCGCTTATTATTTCGTTCATGGCAAATCGAAACACAAGTAAATTTTTGACGAATTAAAGCAGAATGTAGGAAGCAAATAAAAAAGAAAATTATTTTTTGCTTTATTTTTTATGTGTTTTGTTCCTACTGACCGCCTAATTTAGAACGGATCTGAATGAAAACTCCACGAACCCATATCCATTTGCATCCTTACTATTGCTTCTTTTGAGGCATCCAACCCCTTAGGCCTCGTTTGGCAACTGGCCCCTTATCCCTCACTTTATATCCAAACAGCATTTAAATGTGGGGGGAACAGCTGTTCTCCTCATACCAGGTTATTTCGGTATAAGGGTAGAACAGTTGTTCCACCCACAGATGGAACAGCTGTTCCACATGTTGCTTATTATTTTTTTTTTTAAATTATAAAATATTTAAATTTATAAAATTTTAAATTTTTTTATTTTATTTTATAAATTTTAATCCCCTCTATATATTATTCTTATTCCTTTTTAACTTACCAAATACAATTTTTCTTATCCCGGTACAACCTTTATACTCAATCAAACACAAAATTACTATAATTTTTGCTTGTACCTGAACTTATACCTATTCCCGAAATAACTAATTTTCGCTTATAACCGAATCAAACACAGCCTTGAAGTCAAGTTGAGTGTGCCATTAAAATCTTTTGAAAACTAAAAAAACTGGTGTCTATGTTGATTGAGGGCTCTGCTATCGTGATCGTGGCTTATATAAGCAGGTATAGTTTTACTAGAGTTGATCATGTGGTATTTTTCACCAAAATATGTGGAAATTTAATTTAATGGTCCAAATCTAACCAAGCTCCATTGATTCATTTGATATTCATTGTACATGTGAGAAAGTGTTGTTGAGATAAATTTTGAACTATTTTCTACTAAATCAATATTTTGGTAACATAGATAATTAATGAGATTGTTTAGATAAATATCATTCTTTATTAATTTATATTTTTGGAGAAAATAATTGATTTGTATTATTTGTCATGATATTAGGACGAGAGATTTTGAGTTCGAATCATGTCAGACTCCTTATATATTTGATTTTTTTTTATTTAATTTAAATCAACTCCGTGAACTTATTAAAAGGTTTTGAGCCTATAGGTGAGAAAAAATATTAATATATGCATAGATAGAGACAAAAATAAAGAGTGATCATGATAATATATATTCTCATAATTTTTTTTTTTTTTTTTTTTTTTTTGAGAGAGAAAGATAATTTGTCATTGGTTTTATTTATTTGGCAAATAAATTTAGCTATAAAAGATGAAACAGTAAGATCTCGAAAATAAAAAAAAGTATCAGAAAAAAAAAAAGAGAAGCTATATACACTCACAACTCATCTAGTGCTGCACAACTCATCTCATACCTTTTTTAAATTTCGTACGATATATTGACTCCAAAAAATATATAACGTTGTTTTTTTTTCGTCAGATACAACTTTGGCGAGATCCTTCGTCGCAACTTCTCGATAACAATTCTCCATAATAGAATACTTTATTACATTGTATAATTTAATTAATCCCAATATCTATTGGCTATTTTGTATTGGTATAATTAATAATAATTAGAATAATGCTAACTTGTGCAGGCAAATTACAACCTAGTCAAGTAATCTATTGATTAGAAATTAAATTGCTTCAATCCTAATCAATATTTTATCTATATATTGCAATTGTTGAGGATTTTTTTTTTTTTTTTTCTTTTGATTGTAATGCTAATGTTGAGGATATAATCCATCTTTTTCATGCAATTTATTGTGTTTAACTTTGAAATATTATTCTATTCATCAAAGTTATGAGATGAGAGAAAAAAAGTAAGAGAGGTCTTAAAGTGTAGTAATTGTTTGGCTTTGTTGTAGGTATCTATCAATAGTTTTATTTGATGATGTAATGTTGTTGGAGTAATATTATTAGAAATTAATTAAAGTTTTTTTCTTTTCTTTTTTTGAGTCACAAACTAATTAATTTCTAATACAATAATGGGTCTAAATTATTACTAATTATTTTTTAGATATAAATGCTTATAAAAGCAAAAGCAAAAAAACCTCTAGACAAAATAGAGAAAAATTAATTAAAACATCATTCTCTTTCAAAAGAGGTTGTGTACATATAGATTTGACAAACAGACGAATTGGGTAATCCGCGGATAGATCATTATACCCGTAACTTATAAAGGTGCGGATAATATTTACCTGCAAAATTTTGGATAGCCATTATTGTTATACATACTCAATCGCAGGTGGGTAAGTGGGTATGCGGATTATCCATAAGATACTCTTATTATTATTATTATTATCTTTTATTCTTATACATTCCAAATACGAATAACATTACATATATATTATTTGAAAAGAGTACAATTATTTTTTTAAAAAAATATATATATGCAGGTATTTATGAATACATGTGGATTGTCCAAAATACTTATAGTTTAACGAATATCTGCTCATTTTACTCATAATTTTTTGAATGCAAAAAATCGCAATATATATATATATATATATATAAATTTATGAGTAATTTGTGAATAGCTCTAAATATGAATTGAAATTGTCAGATCTATGCACACATATATGTCAGGCAGCATTCATCACTACAACAAAATTATGCTATAGCGATACTTTTAAGTGTTTCTAAAAGCTAAAAAAGATGTCGCTAGCAAAAATACCGACACTTATTGTTAGTGTTGCTATATGTGCCGTCGTTAGGGTGTATAGCAACATATTTTTGTAATGTATCCCAAAAATGTGTTCCTATAATCTAATTTTGAATATAAATGAAATATAAATAAGACACTTAGTCACAAATATGTGTCCCTATAACATAATTTTGTTGTAGTGCATGTTGTATTTCTATTAAAAATGCAAGACAAATTTTCATGGAATATAAATCACAAAAAAAAAAAAAAAAAAAAAAAAAAAAAAAAAAAAAAAAAAAAAAAAACCAAGTTATAATGTAATGGATTGCATGCACAAGTATGTATAGGATTAAGACCACTACAAGATCATAAGTTTCAAATAAAAAAAAAAAATGAAGTGATTAATTGCATGCACAAGTATTATATTTTCATTATCATAGCTCTTAATTTCTTCGACAATTCCTCCTCCTCCTTTTTGATATTGTCATAATCATATACAGTGGCCAAAAAAAATATATTTTTGAGACCACGACTTTATATATGGAAAATGCTATTTGTACACCCCATTAAGGGGTGTACATCCTTTAATGTTAAAGTGTAATTTAAAAAAAAAAAGAGTGCTGTTATTGTCACTCTCTATTTATTTATTTTCTTTTTTTAAATAATTAAGAATAAAAAATTTAAAAAAATTTAGAATTTAAATTAAAAAATTAAATTTAAATTAAAAAACTAAATTTGTACAAAATTAAATTAAAATTTTTCCACAAAGTTAAAATTTAAATTATACTAGTGCCAAGAATGTCCCATGAGAGGGAGACATAATCTGAAAATTAAATATATATTTTTACAATTTAATAATTGTAAAAGATAATTTAATTTATAATATTTAAATTTTAAAAATATTTAATTTTATTCCAGTTTATATTTTTTTATTTTATTTTATAATAAATTTTGAAATAAATAAAATATAAAAAATATTTAAATTTAAAAAAGTATAAAATAAATTTTGAAATAAATAAAATATAAAAAATATTTAAATTTAAAAAAGTACCGGTACGCAAGGAAGTGTACCGGTACGCAAGGAAGTATACCGGTACGCAAGGAACTGTACCGGTATGCAAGGAAGTGTACCGGTACGCAAGGAACTGTACCGGTACGCAAGAAAGTGTACCGGTACGCAAGGAACTGTACCGGTACGCAAGAAAGTGTACCGGTACTGAGAGAAAGAGGGAGTGAGAATAGAAGTTTTAAAAATCCCATTCAATCCTCGCCGCCCACGTCGCGGGGTGTATGATATACACCCCGAACGTGGGTGTACCCCTAGCAGCACTCTTTATATATACATACGCACTTGTACGGATTTGACTATATATGAAATATATTTGAGAAAGAAACCTCACGAAATAGCCATCGTTTCCTAGATAAGTATTTAAGTCGAAAAGATCAATTTGTTAATATTGAATTGACTTGGTAATGATATTGACAAATTGAAGAAAAAATTTTACGATAATACATGTACCTAATATATATATATATATATATATATATATATATATATATATATATATATATATATATATATTGCTAAATTACAGAAATTTTTTTTATGATATATCGTTTTTTCACGTCCTGTCTTTCAAAAGCCTACATTTTGCCCCCTCGTAATTCTGGAATTGTGCATTTACACCCCGCCGTCAGCATTCTGTTAGAGAGCCGTCAGTTTCTTAGATAATATACCGAAAATATCTTTCAACCCCTTCTTCTTCCGATCGCTCCGAGTCCGAGTGCTACCTCCGCGCCGTCGACGAGCTCCGTCGCTCCATGAGGGATCCCGCCGCCGCCGTCGTCGGGAGCCCCCGGCGATCGTCCGCGCAGTCGCCGCTCGGGCCCGCGCGACTAGGCGCGGCAACATGCAGTGACGGGCGCGGCACATGCGTGCGGGTGCCCCTGTGCAGCAGGGAAGGCCCGCCCGGATCTGCTCCCCTCCGGCTCGGTTGGGGCGTCAGTGGAGGACGGCATGGGCATCGGGGTAGAGTTTTTGGAGAGGAGGCGGCGGAATTTAGATTCGAGCTTGTCCATGGGGGCGGAGAGGAGGCCGCCGTCTAGGGAGTCGGGGGAGGAGGGGGCGAGGGAGTAGAGGGTGGACTTGAGGTCGGAGAGGAAGCAGGAGTCGGCGAGGGAGTGGTTGGCGAGGAAATCGACGATGTCGTTGAGCCACTGGAGGGCGAGGCCGCAGTTCTCGGAGAGAAAGCGGAGGGCCTCCTCGAGGCGGGCGAGGGCGGCGAGGTACTCGGGGAGGCCATGGCGGGGGTCGGAGAGCAGCAACGGCTCGAGGCTGTGGACGGCCTCGAGCCGTCCACGTTGAGGGAGGAAGAAGATGAGTTAGAAGGAGGGTATTATTGTTATTTCGCATATTCTGTTATTCCCGTTACCTCACAAAAATAATTTTATAATTACGAGGTGGTAAAATGTAGGCTTTTAAAAGACAGAGTAGCAAAGTAAAAAAACGACATATTATGAGAGGATTTTCTGTAATTTAGTATATATATATATATATATATATATATATACACACGAGTAAAATAATATCCATATAGGATGGGGTACGATGTAGGATGTACACCTTTTAAAGAATATATACTTATATATACCCTATATATATATATATACTCGTACTAATTAAGTCTGAAAATAAAATTATGAAAAAAAATTAACGGTCGAGGTATGCGCTAGAGACATTGACTCTATTTGCAATAAATTGGAGAAAAGACCTCTAAAAAGTCAACATCACAACTTCAACTCTCTTGTAATAAATTCCATGTGTCATTTTCATTGAGGTTTTTTTTTATTCTCCTTTGTTTAAGCCATTTATTAAAAAGCAAATTGTTAAGGAACAAACTTTAACAAACTAAACCCCACTTGTCCCTGTTGCTTAGAAAATAATCAAAAAAAAAAGTACTCATCTCAATATATATAGGGATTGAATTTTATATTGCTAAAATTGGATTAGGTGTATCAATAACTCAACAATAAAACAAATTAGTTTATGGACTAAGATATTGTAGATAAACTCTCACCCACTCCAATATATAGTTGATGGAAAAGGCATGAAAATGATATGTAGCACAAGGGGAGCCATTGGAAAATTGAGGGACTCTTTTGTAAATTCACTACAAGGACTAAATTTGCTATTATAATCAAATTTCTAAGTGTAGCATTAATTAGCATCTTTTTTATATTCTTTTTTTTTTTTTTATTTAATCTAATATTAAAATATTTTGGATAGTTAAATTCATAAGGTATAATAATTTTGTCGCTAATCATTAATTAATTTCAAAAAATTGAGCGGTTAGAAATAAGTAATCAATTCACTTAGAGCGTACAGACACAGTGTCCACGGATCTTGATTGTGACTTGGCCTAACCAGCATCACGCTACTACGAAAATGAGTCGGCCAAACTCGACCCCTGACATTTCGAACGCGGCTTAACTCGCAATCAGCTTGTTAAGATTTCGAACCGAAAAATTCAGTTCGTATTCGATTTGTTTATTAAACGAGGGATCGATTTCGAGCTCATACCGAACAAATAGAGATATGAAACCTACATAAAAGTATTCTCCCTACAATCCCAAAAAGAGTACAAAAATTAAGGCCTGGCTCACCAAATAATATCGGGCCGGGCCCAAATTGAAAATAAACGGGCCGGATGAGTTTCTTGGAGGCCCAATAAGGAAAATCCAATAATAAAATGCCCACAACTTTTAATTTGAGATCCATGAGCCCGGCCCATTAAAATCTACAGCCCAAAATAAACTAACAAGTTATCCTGTTGAAGGCAAATTTGGCATTGCCTCCCCACAATTATATGTTTTTTGATTGAGATCCCTTTAATTAATTAATTTTAATAAAAGAAATTAAATAACTAATAACTGACACTTATGTAACTGTTAGATTTAACTAATTAGAACAGTTCAAATAATAAAAAAACAATGCTACTATATATAGAAAAAATAAAATTATGGGGGGTTTTGGAACTGTGCTATAGTTGAGGGGTCTCCATGCATTTTTACCAATCCCTCTCCTCTCCCATTTTCTCTTCGTGAGATCTCTCTCTCTCTCTCTCTCTCTCCTCTTCTTCTTCCTCCTCACTCTCTCTCTCTCTCTCTCTCTCTCTCTCTCTCCTCGGAGGCGATGATCGAGGATGCATCGGAACCCTCGCCGCCACCCTCTGCCGCCGTGGCCGGCGGCGGCCGCGGTGGCGGAGGAGGTGGCGCCGCCCTCCTCCGGCCCCGCCGCGAGCCCTTCGAGCACGGTCTCGTTCCCATCCCGAAGCTCGTCCTCTCCGACGGAACCCTAACCCTAACCCTCGACCCGCTCAAGGATCGCCTCCTCCAGCGGCCGATCCCCGACCCCCACCGCGTCGACGCCCCCGCGCTCGCCGACGCGCTCCAGATCCCGCTCAACCACGCCCGCCTCGCCCTCGACACCCTCGCCGCCGTCCTCCCCGCAGCAGACCCCGCCCTCGCCGACGGCGCCGGCGCCGCCGACGTGCGCGACCTCCTCCTCTTCCTCTACATCCAGTCCTACAAGCGCCTCGTCCCCCGGGGGCACAAGGACTCCGTCGCCGTCGCCGATGTGTGGCCCCATGCCTCCGCGTTCGACGGATACTTCTCCGCTCTCTCGCCGATCCAGGTCCGAATCGTATCTCGAACTTGCTCTCTTTTGCTTTATTTAATTCCTTTTAATGCTTCATTATTCTAACCAAAGCCCTATTCTGGATGTGATTTGTATGTGGAGAGTCAATGCAAGTGTTTGTTTTGATCAATGGTTAGTATGATAGTTAATATATCTTGTTGAGATCAGGAAAATCCGCACATTTGTTTGTAGAAGTCCCTATTTAGGCGAATTGGTTTGTTACAAGTTTATTTACCAGCTTGAGAGCTTAAGTAAACAAAATTCAACTTTAAGCGAGAATGTTAATTAGAGTGACGTAATTTTGACAATGTGTTAATGTTTGAAGAATCATTTCTACGGACATGAAAAACCACATGAACAAAGTGAAAAGATATCTATGTAGGAGATATGTTTGTTGTTTGGAAGAGAAGGTTGTTAGCATTAAATGCTATGAGAGAATGCAGATATCTTGTTACAAATGGTGAGTGCGGTATTACAAAGTCTAAAAACTGAAACTTCTTGTGGACACTGCTGGTTTTCTTGCGACAAATATTGATGTATGTTATAATATGTTGACGTCCGCTGGCTTGCAGTAACAGCCTATTTTTGCATGGTGACCTGATAAGGCAGATTAGTTGACTTCCTTGTTCATGTGTTATTGTCAGAGACGAACACGTTTAAAATTATTTTGACTCCGTGATTTTTAAAATGGCATCCATCCTTCTTATTTTGAAAAGATGCAAATAAGTAGTACTGCCTCAAAAGCGTAATTTTTGTCGTGCAAAGTGCATTCCACTTAAAAGTTGTCGTTCAAGATAGAAATTGTGCTGTTTGCATCACAGGTTAATCATGATGACAGTAGCTTCTGTTTCATAGTATCTTTTTATGTAATAATTCTTGTTTTTATGACACAATCTCATGTTTGATTGCAGCTTGTCCGGAGCAACAGCCGTCGTTTTATGCCTTCACAAACAGACGAAGAAGCTCATCAATTATCATATCTGCAAAAGCACATGGCTAACATACTTACTCTTTTGTCTGATTCTGTTGAAGGCGAGGGTGAAGATTCTCTGGTTTGTTTGGATATACCTTTCTTCACCTTCATCTGCAAATTATGCACTAATTTCTAATTAAGTCATGGCTTATTGACCTGATACCAGACAATCAATGCTATGCATTAAATACTATACATGTGATTAACTTGTGGTGAAGTGCTGATTGGTCTCATAACAGTTAATTGGTAATCCTAGTTAATAATCTGTCTGGGTTTAGAAGTTTCATTCAATACTTTAAAGTTTATGGATAAATTCTTTTTACTCTAGTATATATATGACCAATGTGTGGGGTTTGCTTTTTTCCTTGTTTCCCTCACTTATTTAAACTACTTAAATTTCACAACACAATTATTCCGCATGAACGCTATGATTAGCAAAAAAATCATGTCGATGCTTGTTATTAAACAAAGGTGACGGATGCAACTGTTTCCTTGGATAAATCTTAATTGTTGCTTTTTTACCAGGTTTTGACGCTGGAAAGTTTTGAACATCTCAGTTTCCTTATTCAGTTCTCTGAAGGTATTCCTTTGAGTCAGGCAGCCGCTTTTTTTGCGAATTCTGATCCTGACATGCCTGCTGCACCTGTCCCTGCTTCCCAAGTTCATGAATGGGTTTTGCAAAACATTGCTGCTTCTTTGGAGAATATTACTGAAAAGGTCTCGCCTAAAGAGAATGGCTCACAAAGTGCTTCAGATTTAGATGTGACTATGGCTGATGCGACCGCAAGTAATACAAGAATCCAGAGCAGTAGCTTGCCAACGGCTATGCCTACGCCAAATAATTCTCCATATTTAAGGAATCAAATCTTTGTGGAGGGTATCTCTAAAGCTTCTGTGGTCAAGCAGGCAGGCGATCTTAAGGGACATTCTGTAAAGGTTAGATGATGCCATCAAGCCTCTCGTTAGTTCTAGTGGACTTCATAGATGCTAGAATTGGCAGGGAACTTGATGCTTCTGCTCTTTCTTCTTTATGAATTCATTCATGTTGTAATTTTTTAAGAAGGTATAATTTGTACTACCTTCATGGTTGGTACTGTAATGTGATATATATTTCCTACTTTGTGGAGAAATCCTTTTACAAACTGGGCTAAATTTTCTCAGACTGAAATAAAAATAAATTTTATTTCATCTAATTTTGATGGACTAATGTCCTCTTACATACCATCTTATGTTCTTTTGGTCTTTTACTTACTATATTTGTAAACCATCTGATGTATTTACTTGCTTGGTCCATTTTTAGGTTCATTTAGAAGCATATTTTGTGCTATATGTTATTCTTTGGAAAAGAACATATGAATTACCGTACATAGTTGAAAATTCTGATTTGTATTTGGCACTGAGTATACCTTTTCTTGTTACATTTGCAGGTTTTAAACTGCCATGACTCCGTTATCTACATACTAGCACCTTTGAAGTATGCTACTGTATATGGGTGTTCTGATACAACTATAATTCTTTGTGCCATTGGTAAGGTATGTACAGTTTTGTAAGGGCATGATCTTCCATTTTCTGAATTCATCTCTTTCGCTAATGAAAAGGTTGTACAATTATCTTGGACAGTTGTTTTCCTTTTCTTTTTCTTTTTCTTTAGACCATTATAGTTGCAGTTCTTGCACAGGACTCCTTGGGATATTTTACATTTGTACAACTCAGAGAATTTCTGGTTTATTTTGCATGGAGGAGAATTTGTATTACTAAGTTTGTCCTGTAAAATGCTTAGGCATCTCTGCTCTTCATCACTTCCCTTGATCATCACTACATCACTTTCCGACTAAAAAGTACCTTATGAGTATAAATATTGGTCACTTTGCCTTTACACCATACTTGTATAAACCTTTTTATATAATGTAACTTGTGGATTGGATTTACAGGTCAATACATATTTTGAGTCGAAAACTAGCAGAACTTTTTGCATCGAGTGATGTAAGCTCTAGATAAAATGGTTGGAAATCTAGGGCTTGCTTGACATTGCTGTAGGCTACAGTGTTGTATAATGAAGTGACTTTTAAGTAGTGCCTTTGGAAGATGCACTATGTAAAAATTCTTCCCATAATTTCTCCTTTCAGCAGAAGGAGAAGCTCCAACTTGGAGCTTCAAATTGGGGCTTCTGCTTTTGGATCTCGAAATCTTATTTCAACTCGACACATAGTAGATTTGGATTTGGGGAGAAATTTTTACTTGCAATTTTTTTAAGCTCTACCTAGAATGGTTAGTATATAAATTTAATTTGATGATTTCCTTTCACAGATATTGTTCTTTTGGTAAATAGTTACTGTAGCACTGAATTATATTGTTCCTTTTCTTTTTTTTTCCTTAACCTCAAATTAAGAGCAATTTAAGAAAGGTGGCTGCTTGTGACAGCAACTTACAGCTGTTTTATCTTGCACTAAACTGCTTTGTCGCATAACCTTAGACTTACGAGTGGTTAAGTCTACCTATGCTAGTTCCTTCGGAGCTGACATCTGGTTGATAGCCAGTTGGAAAGATTACTAGTTTTTTGAT
Source organism: Tillandsia fasciculata (assembly GCA_029168755.2). Classification (NCBI taxonomy): domain Eukaryota; kingdom Viridiplantae; phylum Streptophyta; class Magnoliopsida; order Poales; family Bromeliaceae; genus Tillandsia; species Tillandsia fasciculata. The sequence goes on from CM054949.1 coordinate 18,572,514, forward strand.
AGAGCCTTCTGAAAATTAAATTGCCTAACCCTATATTGGTGGTGATCATTATGAAAATGATGTTGAACCAGCTCCATTGATATAAATTAGAACACTCCTTTTGCATGTATAATGTAACAAGCATCGAATCATGTGGGAGATCGATAGTTTATTGTTTATTTCTAGAGGTCTAGTAAACATATTTTTAGAACTGGAAATTCAGATGATCGAAGAGAAATCAGAACAACCTTTTGATAATCTACTTGTTGCTCTATATCACTTCATTCCTCTTCTTTTTACGTATCTTAGGACTACCTAATATACCAATTTGTAAGATGATCCAGGCGTGTAAGAAGTTTTGTTGCTGTTTTCTTTGAAGTTTTGTCAGTATATTCCTTTTTCTTATCTGATGTTTTTATCAGTCAGATCATGTACCTTATTATGCGAGGTTACTGTGTGCTTGACGTATTGGCATATCTTCTTTTTTTAAATTTAATTTATACTTGTCTTAGATGAATAACATAGAACTTTTTTCCCATGTTTCTAGGCTGTCAAAATTGAGCATTGTGAAAGGGTGCAGATTATCACAGCTGCACAACGTATCTGTATTGCCAACTGTCGCGAGTGTTGTTTTTTCTTGGGTGTAAATCACCAACCTCTCATTGTGGGGGATAATCATAAACTGCAAGTGAGTGATTCTCTTTCTGCAGTTGTACTGTTTCTTGTATATTCGTCATTCTTGGATATAAAGTTACATGATCGCTATGTATTCTTTCTCTGGTATTACATGCTGCGTCAATAGCTTGAAGATAAAACTTTTTTTGTGCTAACATATTATTGTTTCTTCTATACACTTGGATTATTTCTTTTCATGTTATCCTATTTCTCGAAGTTGTTTTCTGATGCAGTAAATGTGTTGGAGAGGATAATTACCTAATGAAACATTTACCAACGATGCTAGATATTCTAGCATTCCCTTTCTTTTCTCATGATATATACCATTACGCCGAATGAAGATACAAGAATGGCAATATGTAAGAGACTGTTCAGAAAAGCAGTACCTATAATCTTAATGTGGGGATGCTACTGTGTGGTATATTAATACTAAGAAAGTAAATATGTAACCTTATCAGGTGACGAATTTATTAATGATGTTTCTTAGCACTAAACCTTTGCTTTTAAATGATGTTGAACCAACACAAATTTATATTCGCTGTTTTGTTGAGTTTGCTTTATTACTTTTCTTTGACAGGTGGCACCGTTCAATACTTACTATGCCCAGTTGGGGGAGCACATGGCTCAAGTTGGTGTGGATCCGACCGTCAACAAATGGGACCAGCCATTTGTATTGGGAGCGGTCGATCCTCATGATTCGCTATCCCACCCTGCAGGGGTTTCCGATGCTCAAGCCGAGTCCGCCGCTAGTCTTGATCCCGATCTTTTTACCAACTTCGTGGTGCGCCATATACTTATATGACTGCTTATTGGTTGTATGCCTTGTGTCATTCTTTGGTTACATCCTAAAATTTCTTTTATTCTAGATGTATCTCATTTCCTTTACTTCCTAGGATGCAAGTAATTACTTTACGGATTTGGATGTATGAACATCTTCTTCACTATATCTACTTTGTTTACTCTAATGTGGTTATTGGTTTATAGGGAGTTCTAAAAGATGTTGTACGAGTGTAGTATATACAACCTCTGCGCATGATAAATCACCTCATAGCTGGAATAAGTTTTCTTAGAGTATCATGATCATAAGAACCTTGCAACGAACTAAAATCAAATTCCTAATACTGCGTTAGTTCTTAGTGAATAGCTAGTTCCAACATCCTAACAGGTCCTTAGTAACCATAATTTTCACAATAAGACGCCTAATTTTGTCTTATAAGAACTCTAGTTTATCTTTATTATTCATACATATCATTGCTTTTTCGTGAGGAGGTTGATGATATGATCATTTTTAGGTCATCTAATTTTATTCCTCCTCTTCTGCTGCACTCTGTTGCAGATCCCTAGCTGGTTCGGAGCCGAATCATCATCAGAGCCAACAAAATACAACCCATTTCCATTGCCTGAAATTTACTGGGCATCCCAAAAGAAAAAGGTATGTACTCTAGATTGTGAATGCAGTCCAAGAAGATTGTTTTGCAATTACACACCGAACAAATCTCTTTCTTTTTCACTCAGTTAAATTTCTTTCAGAAATCAACTTGAACGATTAAATTGGTGCTTAAATTTTCTTGCTTTCATTTTTTCTTTTGGTTTCTCCTAAGCTGTCGAGAATCAGTAATTTTTCTGCCTAAACAAACATCTATTTGATCTTCGTCTACGAAAGTTCACATTTATTTCCCTATTCGTCTGGGATATGAAGTATTTATTATCGATTTTATTTTCAGCATGTGATTTTGGATGATATCCAACAAACAATACGGGAACTGCAACTTGATGAGAACCGGAAGAGGGATTTGGCATGCGCCCTTCATGTACATTTCAGAGACTGGTTATACGGTAAATACTTCTTCTCTCTATAGTGGGTATGCTGAACATGCATCATGAAATACATGCAAGTAATTCCACAAAATAGTGGGTATGCTGAACTTGGTCACGGTTCGCCCCTTAGTCATGACCGAGTACAATGCATCTGCTCGTGAGTGGCAAAACTCGTTTTCGTAGTGTCACGCCAAGCTAAAGATTACAGCACTCAAGCGCGTAGCTCCATAGGAATGTTTTGTGTTCCTGTTATTTAACCCAACAATTGTGCATTGCACGCTAGTTTTAGTTGCGATTGAAAGTAGTGGAAAATTGGAGCTACATGAAATTCACGTGAGAATGTACGTTGGAGTTGATGACGGTCTGCATGATAGGTTTGACCGAGTTTAATGTTTCTGATTTGGAAGTAACAAAACCTTTTTTTTTCCTATCACTCCTAACTAAATCTGTGTAACGACCCGGCCCCTAGCAATAATAACTTGTTGGGCCCAAACCACAGCTCAAAATGCTTAAGCCCAGTTATTATTACTATTGGGGGCGTCACAGGCTCCCCCCGTTTAAGCCTGACGTCCTCGTCAGCCCAAACACACGCACAGCAGCCCAAGATCACCAGGCGATGTGAGATCCGTCTCGCTAGCCCTGTCATCTGGACCCAAGTTCAGCCGAGACTCATCACACACTTCCGGTTGGTTATTGGCTCTGATACTGATCTGGCCCACTAGCAATAATAACTCGTTGGTCCCACACCACAGCCCAAAATGCTTAAGTCCAGTTATTATTACTATTGGGGGCGTCACAGATTGCGGCGCAAAAATGTGTACCTCAATATTAATACGTCAGTGGTTGTTATGTAACCCGACAACTGTAGGCATTCTATCTCGCACTAAGATTTAGTTGCGTTTGAAACGAGAAGAAAACTTGACCCTCCCCCCCCTTTTTCTTTGCAGCTTCTGGCAATATCCGGCAGCTTTATTGTCTTCAAGGTGACTGAACTAACGACACATTAATCCGGTAAGTGTAACTCCACACCTTCAGTGTTGTGTAAACTATTATAAGAATCTGATCTCTCTGCCGTTCCGCCGCTTCCCGCGTTCGAAATTCACATTCATTTACATTTTCGAGGGTACTTTGTATCTTACCAATTGGATGCTGTGCTGCTTTCGTATCTGCAGTGGTTTTTCAAGGAAGAAAATGTGAATATTCACACTCTTTTGTAGTTTTTCATTCCTTTTTTTCTATTATTGCGCGATTTTGTTCGCTGCTAGAAAAATAAATTCATTACAATTGCTGTTTGCCTCTTTCTCATCTGATCTTTTTATATGATGGGTATCTATCTTCAAACAACCCCCTGGTTGGTTTTGCGCATTCGCGGTTCGCTTCTTTTGTGCTATTGTTTGTTTCATTTGATTGCTCTGTGGTTTCTACTTAACCACTGGATGGTTAAGTGCAAATAAGTGAAAGTACAGGGACAGCGAAATGCAAATGCGTTTTACCACCTTGTGCATCATCTCTCCATCTGCAAAGAATGTAGGATGTTTGTTTTTTTATTATTTAAGTTTTGGGTAAATTACATGTTATGTTCTCAAACTATAAGCTGGGTGACACTTTGCTCCTCAAAATTTAATTTATTATAATTTTTGGCTCAAATTTTTAGAATTATTATAATCAAAAGTGATGTAACAGTATTATGATTGCTATTGTGGCGAATAGTAAAAATCTGCTGTTTGAGGACCATAGGTGCAATTTACCTGAAGATGAGGGATTTCTTATGATTAAAATCTGCTGATAATTAGGGGCTTCAATCCATTTACAGTAAAAAAAAGTGGGTAAAAGTTATATTTTAAATTTTTAAAATGCGAGTTTGTTTGTTGCGCTTTCGCTTGAACTTTTTAATTTGTTAAAAATAATTTGATTTTTTAATTTTTACCATATCATTATAACACTTTTATATTATTTTTATATTAACCGTGCTTCAATGGTTAACTAATTTGAAGGGTGGGACTTAATTGTAACAATATAAAAAGTTTGAGCCACAAATTATATTTAATTAAAATTTAGGGATTAGAGTGTGACTCAACTTATAATATGAAAAAAAATTATTTGTATATTTAAATGGAAAGTATATTTTATATTCTACTTATAAATTTTAATAGGTTGGAATAAATTTTATTAGTGACATTATTTTGACCAAAATTTTAGTAACCAACTTGTAATATGGGGATTGTATAAGGACTATTTATAAAGTTTTCCATCCCTACCATTTCCGATCCTTTTAAATGGATAACGTTCCCCCTCTCTCTCTCTCTCTCTCTCTACACCACCACAAAAATGGCGACGATCTCCTCGTTATCCTCCCCCACACTCTTCCGAAACCCTAACAACACCCGCCGCATCATCCGCACACCCAACTACCGTGCCGCCCTCGGAGCCCCATGGAGCCCCCGAACCCTAGGTCCCTCTTTCTCCGTCGCAAACCCTAGGAGTACCAGAAGCAAAACAGTAGGCGCCTCCTCCATGGCGGCGGCGGCGGCGGCGGAGGCGGAGGTGGCGACGGCGCCGGCGCGGCGGCTCTACGTTGGCAACATCCCCAGGACGGTCACCAACGAGGAGCTCGCCGGCGTTTTTGGGAAGCATGGATCCGTAGAGAAAGCCGAGGTATTATAATTGATGAGAACCTCTAATTAGAGAAGCTTCTTCTTTTGTAATGTAATCTATTTTTGTTATTAAGATTGGCTTTTATCTTGTTGCTTGAGAACAGTTTCTTACTTAATTGCTTAAAAAACCCCAGAAAATTTGATCTATGGGACTCTGAAATGCGTAATGTAATCTATGTTTGGTATCATAATTGATTTTTTAGCTTGTTAGTTGAGAATAGTTTCACACTTAATTTCTAAACAAAACCCTCAATTTTTGATCTATGGCACGCTCAAATTTGTTGAACAAAATTGGTTTCAAAATTGGAACGAGAATAGTTTCGCGCTTAATTGCGTAAAAACCCCCTCAATTTTTGATCTATAAGACTCAAATTTGTTGAACAAAACTGGTTTCAAAATTGAAACTTGGGAGCTTGAGATTGGTGGATTAGTGGGGCTCTTTGCTTGTTAGTATTTATATGCCTAATTATAAAGAAATAACCCTTCATTGGAGAAGAGCTTACACAAAAGGCGAATGTTAGTAGAATAGAGAATTGTTCTATGCGTCGAGTAGTAATAGCATTCGTGTATGATGATAAGTTTAGTGAAGTAGATTTTCAATATGGTTTCGTTTGTCGCCATAATACGTTGTAAAGATGAATGATTTAATTCGAGTTGTGTAAGAGAAGAGGAAATGGTAATCCTGTACGAAGGGAAAATATCAAGTAAGAAATGATAGCTCTTGGTTTGAGAATGGATGTAGCATGAAGGGAACAAACGAAAAGGATTCATATAGCGGACTCCCGATAATTAGTTATAAGCATTATTTTGATCTTCTTTTGTTGCACTGAACATACTTCTACCTGTTTTCACAAGTTCTACATGCACATAACGACGCACTGTGCCATCCAGTTGCACGAGATAAAGAGTCGAGATTGATTAGATAAGTAGTGATTATGTTATGGTCCTGTGTTGTCTTTTGCAGGTTATGTATGACAAGTACTCTGGTCGGAGTCGGCGCTTTGGGTTTGTCACTATGAGTTCAGTAGAAGATGCAACTGCTGCTATCGAGAAGCTTAACGACACTGTGAGTCACAGTACTCCAGTCGAACCCTTCTTTAGTAATCTCATATCTTGGTTTAAATGACATGTCTGGGATTTCTACTGTAATCACCATTTATCAACAGGAGATTGGTGGTAGGAAAATTAAAGTTAATGTGACGGAAAAGCCATTGCCGACCGTTGATCTCTCCCTTCTCCGAGTTGAAGAATCAACATTTATCGATAGTCCGCACAAGGTTTATGTCGGTAATTTGGCAAAGACGGTGACCTCAGAACTACTCGCCAAATTCTTTTCTGGGAAGGGAAAGGTTCTCAGTGCGAAGGTCTCTCGAGTTCCAGGAACCTCGAAATCCAGTGGCTTCGGCTTCGTCACATTTTCCTCTGATGAAGATGTCGAAGCAGCTATTTCTTCCTTCAATAGTGCTGTAAGTAAAGCTTTCTTTTACCAACAATCCCTGCACGGTATCGTTTTTAGCTTTTCGCTTTCGACTTGACTTCTGAAATAGCTTCTCTACTTCTCTAGAAGTTACAGTCAATGTGTTACTTGTTTATCATAGGAAACTAAAACCAGGTTGTATATTTTGTTTTTTTTTCCTTTTTCTTCAGGTGTTGGAAGGGCAAAAAATCCGCGTTAATAAAGCATAGAGAGAATGTTGGATGAACACTTCGAAAGATCGGAAGATCGGACCGTCGGAGCCTCCTAAAAGCTGATCAAGTGACCGAGCACTGCGGCCGCAAAGGTGATATGTTTTCATTGTAGGAGAGCTTTTCTGTGTTTAGTGAATCCTTCCAGTCAATGTGTGTTGTAGAACCTCACAAAATTTTGAATGCAAATACCACATAACCTATTATTTTGCTCCAAAAAGTGGGTTATATAAATTGGAAATAATAATACATAAAAAGAAGAAAAATAACACACACTATTAAGCTGATTAAAGTGAAAAAGTGTGACATTGTTTCACTCTTATCTCACAAAGAAGGTGAATTTTCTTCTTAGTAAACTCCTGCTATACATGAAAAGCTGATCTCCATTCATCTTTCTCCAGTAATAATGTCTTTATCCTGCACCAAAAGAGGAAGCAAAAAAAATTAATAACAGGCACATTTTGAGGTTTATGGCAATTTAACATGTAATAATGCCTCATCAAATCAAACAATGAAAAGAGAGACCATTTTAGATGTGTTAAATCATTCGAAGCAACCGTTTATCTCCGATTAGCTTACGCTATCAGAAAACGGTGTTTCCAACCTTTATATTCAACACTCTCTCTTATGTTCGGATTTGATTTTTTTTTTTTTTTTTTTTTTTTTTTTTTTTGATAGATTCAAGACGTATATTTAAGAGAATTATTTCGAACTCAAGATCCTAGCTTAAGCTATTAGATAATGATGAAAAAAATAATAATATAAGAAATTCAGAATCTTCTAGTCTGATACCATATTAAATTACATAAAATGATAGTTTATTTTTTCTAGTTTAAGTTATTAGAGGACAATATTGTTAACATTTATATTCACTAAGATGTTCCCAAATTTCTAAAACTGAAATATAATAGGCTACCTCATTTCTCTGCCTGATCAAGAATCCTTGGCCTTCAAGAACAGCTAACATTGCGAAATCTCGAAACGCAAAGTTGAATGAATGATACAACAACATGTAAGCGAAAATAATTCCGGCAGCTAACTCGCGGGGCTCAATTGAAGTATCTTTTCAGCCTGTTCTGGGAAAAATGTGACAAAAAGAAATGCACCTGCAGATGATGAAGATCAAAGAGAAAGAATATAAGTCCGAAGACGGCCCTCGAAACAAAAAGAAAAAAAAAAAAAAAAGCATGTTTAAGTCGTAACTAAAACGATAAACTTACATATCAATACGGTCCCTAGAACTGCAGAAATTTTCCCCTGGATGGTCACTAGACCGGCTTTGCCCGCGTTTTGGAGCTCGGCAGTCCCTTCTGCATCAAACATACCTGCATTCATGAAATGCAATTACTGCACCTGCAGTTACTGCGATTTTACGCAACTACAGTTGCTAGAAATGACCTGGTTTAAGCGATTGTAGACCCGATGTTATACAAGCTAGATTTTCGAAACCTTCTCTGTCGAGCCTGTTCGCAGCTGCAGTGGACCTTCAGTATCAAACAACTCCATTACAAGCAGAATCATTTGGAAACTGTGTTTACGGTTTAGCAGAATCGGCATTCAACTAAAAGTGTTATAGCAGAGAATGCTCAACCATGAACATATTCAATCAACAGCGTCGATAGCGGAGAATAACGAGGAACAGAAAAGAGAATCATCATGAACAAAGAAAAAAATGAGTCATTCGCCAACCTCAATCCTTCCTGGCACACAACTAACAGTTTGCTATCGGGAGAAAACTTCTCCTTCACCGATTTCACGAAATCGGGATTCTGTTTGGTAAACGAAAGGCCGAAGAACAACCCCGCAAAGTTGTTGTGCACCGTCCGCTTCACTACCGTCCCTGCAGACCGTTAAACTTTTGAGATTCAACCGTAGTTACCAATCTCGACATAGAGCTCGCGATTGAAAGTAAAAAGGCTAAATCGATACCTAAATCGCTATCATTGTTCTCGATGAAGAGGGGCACGTGGTAGCACGACCTGATGTGGGCCCGATCGAACTGAGTTTTGTCCCGAACGTCCAACACGGTGTATCCCTCTTCGTCGACGAGCCTCTTCGCTTCGTCTCCGCTCACGAAATTCACTTCGGCTCTAATTACCGAAACTCTCTTTCTATATGGCTTGCTGTTGAGAGCTTTCGAGTAGTCGATTCTACAAGTTGCCCAAGAGACTCTGGGATAGCCAAATACCATAATCGCATAAATTTGATATTTACTTATGTTTGACTCTGCTGCAGAGTGTAGTGCTATTTAATGAAGTACTATGATTGAACCTCCGAAAACAGAAGCATCAAATCACGGCTTCTGCTTTTAAGCCTAAGAGTTTCCAACCCAAAACATCAAAACTGGTACTAAAAAATACTTATACTGAACCCAAAACATCAAATTTTTTTGTGAAATTATATAAAACAATCGTTGTACTCCAAAAACTCAAGCTATTAGAGAACGATGTTTTTAATATTTCAACACTTCCTGTCACGCCTGAGCTCGATACTTTTTATAGGCCCAAGACGTGCATTTGAATTAAATAAAAAAAAATTAATTATGCTAGGAATCTGACGGGACTCGAACTCAGGACCTCCAGCTTTGAAACCATGTGAAACAATCGTTGTGCTCCAAAAACTTAAACTATTAGGCAATGTTTGGTTCAGGGATAAATTTAAGAGATATAAAATTTTTTATACCTGGGATAGTTTGCTATTCCGGGATAAAGAAATATAAAAGTTAAATTGCGTTTGGTTGAAAAGTTGGTATTCTCTGGAATAGTTAAAATTGTGTTTGGTTAAAATTATGGAATAGTAGAGGATAGTGGAAAAAGAAGATAGAATTTTTATAAAAATACCAACTTTGCCCTTAGCTTTTTTTATAGAAAAATTAATTTAATTATTATATTAAATTTGAAGCAATTTAATTATAAATAATAAATTATGTTAAAAAAATAATATTTTTTATTTTATATTATATTTTAAGAATATAAATAATAAATTATATTTTATATTATATTTTATATTATATTTTTATATTTTTTATATTTTATATTATAATTTATATTTTATATTATAATTTATATTATATTTTATATTTTATATTATAATTTATATTATAATTTATAATTTATATTATAATTTATATTTATATTATAATTTATATTATAATTTATAATTTATATTATAATTTATATTTATATTATAATTCATATTATAATTTATATTTTTTATTTTTTATTTTATATTATATTTTATATTATAATTTAATTATAAATAATAAAATATAACTTTGCCCATTCACTATCCTCAAGGATAAAACCCTATTCTATGGGGGGAGAGGAATAAGGCTTAACGGGTTATCCCAAAATAACCCGTTAAGCTAGGAATAAAAAAAAAAATTTATCCCATGTCATTTTATAATACTGTTTGGCAAGAATTGAGGATAAAGGGGTTATTCCCCCTTTATCCCCCAACCAAACACTGCCTTAGAGAACGATATTTTTAATGATTCAGCACTCTCCCTCACGTCTGAGCTCGATACTTTTTATAGGCCCAAGACGTGCATGGGACTCGAACTTAGGAGCGCTCCCCCTCACTTCTGAGCTCGATATTTTTTATAGGCCCAAGGCGTGCATGGGACTCGAACTCAGGACCTCTAGTTTTGATATCATGTGAAATTATATGAAGCAACCGTTGTACTCCAAAAACTTAAACTATTAGAGAACGGTATTTTTAATATTTCAACATTTTTCAACCCCCAAAAAATGAAACTATAATTCAGGTTCAAAATTGGATTCTTTGAGTGAATAAATTCAAATTCGGCATCCCTACTACAAAGTAAAATGGCCACAGCGAGTCTAATTAAGCACCGAAAAATTCACAATTAATCTAAAATTAGCTTCAAGGAAACCCTAATTTATCCAAACCTAACATCCAAAACTATGGTTTTCTAGCCCTAGACACACAAATTAGGTTTCCACAACCATTTTTTGATTCTAGATGAAATTTAGATGGGAAAAAATTATAAAAATTGCAGCTTTTACACTCAAATTGCAAGAACATAGAAGAACAAATGGCAATTTTTTTTTTAAAAAAACGAGGGTTTTGAGTAATTAATTACCTCGGAGGAGAAGAGGCTGTACACAATCCGAGAAGGGCCATTTTTTTTAGGGTTAGGGTTTAGTGCCAGGGTTAGGGTTTCGCTGAAGAGGGGGGGAGAAGAAGCATCCACTCCCCGCGCCACGTGTCGGCCCCAGGGGGGAATCGCGGGGACCAATGGAAGAACGCCACGTGTCGGGGCGTCGTTTTCTAGATGGAGAGACGGGACGAGGGCATTACAGTCATTTTACACTCGCGTTCGATACTGAACCGGATTGAACCCGACGAATGAACCGGTCTGAACCGGACCGGTCCTATGCGCCCTCGTTTTCTTTTGTTGGTAATTTTTTTTTTAAAAAAAAATTAAATAAATCTTCACATAAAAGATTATATGATATGAGTATATATTTATATAGGGTTAATTTTATAAAAATGTAAACATATCATATAGTAGATATATTCATATAAAGTTTAAATTTTTATATTTATTTTTTTAAAAATTATAAATTGTTCATATATGTCTCTGCCGTCAATATCCGTTAGAAAAATATACTTAACTATAGTTAAATACTTAACCGTAAATTAGTGAGCGAGATAAATTTACCTTTTTATTCTTTCAGATATTATACTTAATCATATGTATACTTTTAAGCAGGTGAAATTTTTGAAGAAATATATTTATAAGGATAAAATTGATATTTTTTTTATATTCGGTTAAAATATAAATAATAAGTTAATATTAACAAACAAGAAAGATATATATCTGCTATTTCATATGTTTAGAGAAAGCTATATAAAATTAATTCATTTATATATAAAAAATATTTATTAATAATAAAAAATAAAAAAATTAGCGTATCATAAGCCAATTAATTATATAAAATTTGTGTTAAAATAATTATAAAAAAATAGCTGTGATACTACACAGGGCTTAATTTGAAGATTCGAATTAATTTTGTTATAAAGTGAAGCTCTCTTAGAGCCTCATTTGGTAACCGGTATAAAGGGGGATAAGGGGTTATTTCTCACTTTATATCCAAACAACATTTAAATATGAGAGAAACAGCTGTTTCTTCCATACCAGATTATTCCGGCATAAGGGTAGAACAGCTGTTCCATTCCACAGGTGAAATAGCTGTTCCATCTGTTGCTTATTATTTTTTTTTAATTAAATTTTTTTAAATTATAAGATATTTAAATTTATAAAATTTTAAATTATTTTATTTTATTTTATAAATTTTAATTCTCTCTATTATTCTTATTCATCTTTAACTTACCAAACACAATTTTTCTTATCTCGGTACAACCCTTATACTCAACCAAACACAAAATTACTATAATTCTTGTTTGTACCTGAACTTATACCTATTCCCGAAATAACTAATTTTCGCTTATACCCGAACCGAACGTAGAGAAGATTTTGAGTGTCAGTTTAGTTCGGCTTTTACTTTTGATTTCAATAACAAATTTTTTTATATATATTTTGAATATTTTGAGGATTGAAAAAGAGATGCTCGAATTTAATGATTTAATCATAAAGAAAATTAATTTATAATTAACAAAATGTTAATAAAAAAATAGCCTTATTGAGCTTAATATTATAAAGAAACTAAAATGTATACAATTTATCTTGGATTATAGATGATTTTGATTTGACTATCCGATTTTTCAACATTTTAATTTTACCGTCCAATTTTTTAATTTATTTGATTTGAGTTTAAAAATTAAGATAATTATTTATTTTAATAATTTCATAGTTATAAGAATTATACGAAATATGCCAATTAAATCTGTAAAAATAAATGAGACGTTCAAATTTTAAAGTCAAAATATCATTGACCAATTCAAATCAAATAAATTGAAAGACCGAATAGTAAAATTAAAATTAAAAAAAATATGATAACTATCTCAAATTATTAATATATAGTTGAGATAAGTTCAGTACATTTTTTAACTTGTGCACATCGAGAAGTAAAAATTAAACGTTTCGTAAACAAAGTGCCTAATCTTCACTGTTGCAAAAACAGAAGCTGCAGTTCTATTTCAGCAACAACAGATCGAAATCTATTAAGAAAAAAAAAAAAAGATTTCATACAATTCTCTTTAAACATATCGAATAGCAGATATATCCCTATAAAGTTTAACTTTTTATATTTATTTTTTAAAAAATCTTAATTATTCATATATATATTTCTGATTTGTTAATGTTAGCTCGTTGTTTATTTTTTAACGAAATATATGTGAAATATCAATTTTGTCCTTTCAAATATATTCTCCAAAAGGTTCAACTGTTAGAATAGTACAAAAATATCCGAAATGATAAAAAAAAAATATTTACCAAACTAACTAACTAAGATTTAGTATTTAATTTATGATTAACTATATTTTTCTAACGGATATTAACTGTATATATATACAAAGAGAGAGAAAGAGAGTCCGGCTATTATACTTGTACAAGCACCAAGTAATTGATGCTGGTAAGTTTTCTACCGTTAGATTTATCCCTTTGATTAATTTCATACCTTTGATCATTATATTCTATCAACCACTCACTAAACCTAAGGGGGGGTCACTATCATCCTGACCGCACATCTTTTCATCCAAGTGCTAAAAACTTATAAGTACCAATGATTTGATACTTTTAAAAGCTCAAATATATATTTATATATATGAATAATCGTAATGATCCGACCTACTAGCAATAATAACTCGTTGGGCTCAAATCACAGTCCAAAATATTTAAGCTAAATTATTATTACTCAAAATCATCAAGATGTGAAATTTGTTTCGCTAGTCCTGACATCTAGACTCAGACTCAGTCGAGACTCGTCATACACTTCTGCCTGGTAATTGGCTCTGATACTAAATGTAATAACCCGATCCACTAGTAATAATAATTCGTCGGAGCCAAATCACAGTCTAAAATAGTTATGCCAAGTTATTATTATTAGTGTCCATGTCTCTTACCTACCTCATCACAACTCCATTTCCATCCATTAGGGTGCATGTCACAACAATTAAAAAATTTCAAAAGAATAAATATAAAAATTAAATTTTATTAGAATATATTTACTATTCGATAGGTTTACATGTACAAATATGAAATTAAACATAGTAACAATTTTGGGCAGACAACTTTCCACTCCTGCTACAGCAGAAAGCTACTGCAGGAATTTATGGAAAAGCTGTCAAGAGATTTTTCCTCAAATAGCTGTGCTCAAAAGCTCAATTTCTCTTCCTTCTATTTTCTAATCAAAAACTTAACCCCCACAAAATGCACAAAAAAATAAGCTTTAAAAAAAAAAAAATGGAGAAAGAAAAGCAAATGTTCAACAAATTAATCCTAAACTTACACAAAGACAAGATGAATACAATTTTTTATTTAATCAAATTGATATAAAAAATATATATATATACTCACCGCTTAAGAGCAGGAAATGGACGGCTGAGATCGCATCACGGGAGTTGAAATTTTTGGAATTGATTTGATCGGAGCCGTTGGTGACTACTGAGTGTGTTGTTGAAGGCCCATGGACATTTTAATAATTAAGACATTTTTGTGGGCCTTTTCGCAAATGGGCCTTAACATTAAAGAGACTTCATATTGGAATTTGTTTAGGATTTTTTTTTTTTTTTTTTTTTTTCATTTGTTGCATTAGTATATTATTATTATATTTTGTCGATCTCTACGTACAATATATATTTTAGATTGATATAGAATATTTAATATATATATATATATATATATATATATATATATATATATATATATATATATATATATATATATATATAACATAAAAAAATAATATATTTTATAAAATATAAAATAATTAAATATTATATATAATATTATTATAATCATATTATTATATAAAACACTTCAACATTATTATATAGTGTAATTCAATAATAATATATAAAAATACTTCATAAATAATAAATATAAATAATTAAAGGCATTTAATTTTAGAAAAATATATATTTAATATATTTATTATCTTATATAATATTTTATTTTATATTATATGGTATATTTTAGGATAACATATAAAATAAATTTATAAAAGTAATATAGATAATATAATAGCATATAATATAATAATAATAATAATAATAATAATAATAATAATAATAATAATAATTGTTATTATTATTATAAATATGTTAATATATCATAAAATAATATATATAATATAGCTAAATTATTATATTAATTTAATTATATTTAATAAGCTAATTATAGCATGACAATAGTGCTATTTTATTAAAATGTTGAAATAGTTATTGCCAAATTATTTTAGGAGTAACTAGAATAATTTGATTTGATCATAACATCTATTCTTGTTATTTTTTTTACACTGTTTAGCGGAATAGGCGAAATAATTTTTGTTGTTCTTAATTTATTTCAAAACCAAATAGAGGAGCCGTGTAGGAATTGAAAAAAAAAAAAAAAAAAAAAGGTTCAGAGGTGCCTTTGGGAAAAAAAAAAAAAAAAAAAAAAATTGGTAAAGTACAGCGTGTGTGTGTGTGTGTGTGTGTGTGTATATATATATATATATATATATATATATATATATATATATATATATATATATATATTATATTATTTTTTTTTTTTTATTATTTATTATTTTTGAGATAACTGTGAAATATATTTTTAACTATTCTTAAAAGTAAAAAAAATGTAACCTAACAAAAATTTATACTTATTTTTGTATATTTCAAAAATATTTATTTCAAAATATTTAATTATTTCTAAAATAAAATTTTATTTCTAAGAATTTCATGCATTAATATATTCCCAAAAGAGCAATACTATCCGTGCATTCAAAATTGGGTGTACGATGTACATTCCATCCATTTTTGTTAGAAATATACAATCAATTCACTTAAAATGTATAGCCCACGAGTCTCGACCGGACTCAACCCAGAACGTTAAGTTTATTGTTGGGCCTCAATTTATTAGTTTTCTAGACCAATTATCACGGAGCAAGAAGTTGGGCCTATTTTAATTCCGGACTTAACCCACCTGAACGTTAAGTTTATTGTTGGGCGTCTTGTAGTTAGGTCTATTGTGGATCGTAGTTCCACTGAACTTATTGGGCTCTCCGGACTTAACCCACCTGAACGTTAAGTTTATTGTTGGGCGTCTTGTAGTTAGGTCTATTGTGGATCGCAGTGCTCACCCAACTCAATTTATTAGTTTTCTAGGCCAATTGTCACGGAGCAAGAAGTTTGGCCTATTTTAATTCCGGACTGAATCCATCTGAACGTTAAGTTTATTGTTGGGCCTTTTGTAGTTAGGTCTATTTATTAGTTTTCTAGACCAATTGTCACGGAGTAGAAAGT
Source organism: Tillandsia fasciculata (assembly GCA_029168755.2). Classification (NCBI taxonomy): domain Eukaryota; kingdom Viridiplantae; phylum Streptophyta; class Magnoliopsida; order Poales; family Bromeliaceae; genus Tillandsia; species Tillandsia fasciculata. Next base: position 18,588,761 of record CM054949.1, read on the forward strand.
TGGGCCTATTTTAATCCATAAATAAATAGCCAATAATCTTTCCCTCGACACCTGTACCGTGTGGAAAAATCAGAAATCGAACTCGTGCCACTGATTCGGATATCAATTGTCGGATCGTTGGCGCTAACCATTAATCCTAAAAATTTGAGCTGTTAGAAATACACAACCAATTCACTTAAAGTGTATAGACACAGCGCCTACAGATCTCAACCAGACTCAACTGATCTGGACATTAGGTGTATTATGAACTGCAGCATCACTTAACTTATTCGGCTCCCAACACAACTTATTAATTTTTTGAATCTATTGTCATCAAGCAAAAAATTGAATATATTTTAATTCATAAAATACATAGTCAATATTACATCCCATCTCAATAGCTTGGGTTAAATTGCACTCCAGTCCCTGAGCTTTTAGTCCTGTTTTATTTTGATCCTCAAGTCTTAAATTCAGCATGTAAATACAAATTAAATTATTTATAAAATTAGCAGTATTATAAATCAAATATAATTTTATTTTTATTCATAATTATTTATTTAAAAATAATAAATTATTTCAGGAAAAAAAAAATCTAATATTCATTATCACAGAACCAAATTGGCCCTTAAAAATTTTAAAGTTTTTGACTTATTCAACTTTTGCGTGCTTCAAAAGAATATTATTTCTTGCACGTTGTTCATCTATATGCTCGTGCACCACATTTCTCTTGTTACCACAATAACACAATTTTTAAATGTCGAAAAAAATAAAATAATATAAAATTTATCTCAATTATTAACTATTTTGAATCAATTATCTAATTTTTTTAAATTTTAGTTTCACTATCCAATTTTTCAATTTGTTTGATTTGAATCAATCAACGATACTTTAATTTTAAAATTTAAATTTGTTGTTTATTTTTTCTAACAAATTGGATAGTAAAATTAAAATTTTTAAAAAATTGATTAATCAATTCAAAATAATTTGTAATTCAGATAAATAATATACTTTTTTATCCGCTAATTAAAAAAAAGTACATAACGTAATAAATAATCCTGTTAAACTCTGTACAATTTATTGAAAATAAAATAATTTTTAAGAATTTCGGATGCCAAATATTAAACTCACAGGCGCGAAAAGTATAAATACAATTCGAATGTTTTCATGATAAAAAATTTAATAATTAATATTTAAAATTTTTAGTTCGAAATTTAATTATTTAATTATTAATTAATATGATAAAATTGAGATTTTTATTTTTAACGAACTTAATTTATTTTGTCCTAAAAAAGGAACTATCTTTTTTATTTATACCAACCTAGCTAGGTAAAAATATATTGCTAATTTCACATTTGGAATTTTGTTAATGTAATATTAATTTCAAAAAATTATGACACATATAAGTATTAGTATATTCGTGGCGATTTTTTATTTACAGGTAATTTTATCGATCCTTTCAAATATTACGGTAGATTATTTTGAAATATTTTTAAATATTATTAAATATCAAAAATAGTACTTTTAAATATTAATTTTTTTAATTATATACTAAAATTAGAATTTTTAAGGTGGCAACAAAATAATCAACTTCACTGAACAGTAGTGACCACAAAACATTGGCACGTGCATACCTACTTTTTTTAGATTCTGTGGTCTAAAATTTCCCAGTAATCAATACACTGTAACACAACAAAAATTAAAAAAACAAAACAAAACAAAACAAAACAAAAAAGTGTGTCCCAATATAGCTTATGGTCGATTTAGAGCACATTTGTCATGTTTAGCATTATTGAGATGGGTCCAATGTGTCCCTATATATATATATATATATATATATATATATATATATATATATATATATATATATATATATATATATATATATATATATATATATTTATATAAAATTGGGGTTAAATATTATCGATAACACCAAATAATTGGTACTATCAATTTTTTAGCCATTAAATTAAGTAATGTGTAGCTAGAATGATAGTGGTCTACTAGGCCCTGTTTGGAAACGGGCTGGAACAAGGAATAAAGGGGATATTCCTCTTATTCTACCAAACGCACCTGGAATCAATCAGTATTGCTTATTTCAGTACAACTAGAATAAGCTGATACAGTAATTTTTACAATTTTACCCTCCACCCCCCCCCCCCCCCCCCCCCCCCTCGTCCGTTTTCCTCTTCCCGAGGCCTCCTCCATCAATGCTCCTCTCCTCTCTCTCTCTTTCTTCTTTCTGATATCAGCTCTCTCCTCTCTCTCTCTCCTCCCCCCTCCCTTCCCTCTTCCTGAGACCTCCTCCATCAATGCTCCTCTCCTCTCTCTCTCTTTCTTCTCCCTGATAATCAGCTCTTTCATCTCTCTCTCTTTCTTCTTCCCGGTCGCGGCCATTGTTGCTTGTTCAAGAAGCTCGCAAGCATCAATAAAATTTTAAAATAAATATTATTTTCATAAAATTTAATTTAATTTTGATTATGATTTTATCTTAATTTTTGTAAAGGTTTAATCCATTAATTAAAACGAGAAAAACAATTTTACCAAATTTTTATCACATAATAAAGCTTGAGGGCAAAAATTACCAAATTTTTACCAAATATACGATTTTACCAAATTTTTAAAAAAATTTATGTTAAAAATTTATAATTTAAAATTAATATTATAAAATTTTAAATTTTAAAATTTAAATATTGAAATTTTATATTTAAAATTTTAAATTTAATTTGAGAAAATAAAATGTTAAATTAAATATTATTTTTAAAAAATATAATTTAATTATGATTTTGATTTTATCTTAATTTTTTAAAGCTTTAATCCATTAATTAAAACGAACTAATTAGATTTTAACAACTTTTATCACATATTAAATTTTGAGGGCAAAAAGGTAGTTTACCCAACTTAACCTCTTTATTCCTCTTATTCCTCATCATTATACCAAACACAAAATCTCTTATCCCTGGATCCATCCCAAACGCTTTTTCATCCTAGTTCCGTACTTTATACTTATCCTACGATTAGCTAGTTCTACCCTAACCCGTTCCCAAACCGGCCCGTAGGGTTTAGTGGGTGGTTGATCAAATAGTAAAAATCTTAGAGGACCACTATAATCTCAACCGCATATCTTTTCATCCAATGGCTGAAAACTTAATTGGTAGCATCAATTATTTAGTACTATCGATAGTATTCCAGCCAGACTCTCTCTCTCTCTCTCTCTCTCTCTCTCTCTCTCTCTCTCTATATATATATATATATATATATATATATATATATATATATATATATATATATATAGCAGAGCTTATATGTTTTTAAAGCACAAGTTCATTTATACTTGTAAATTTTTTACCATTAGATTTGTATCGAAATTTGTATTTTTTTTTTTCTTTTTCTCTTTTTAGTTGACCTTACAATAGCACAAATTCCAATACAAATCTAATGGTAAAAAATTCACAAGCATAAATTGACTTGTGCTTTGAAAAATATATAAACTCTACTCTCTCTCTCTCTCTCTCTCTCTCTATATATATATATATATATATAGAGAGAGAGAGAGAGAGAGAGAGAGAGAGAGAGAGAGAGTCGGGTTACTAAGCTTTTAAAACTATCAAGCAATTGAGCTTCTATGTTTATAAAAATATCAAGTCATTGTTGTTTGTATATTTTTAGTCTTTGGATGAAAAGATGTGCCGTTAGGATAATAATGGGTCCCTTGGGTTTAGTGCGTGGGTGAAATTAGTCAAAAGAATAGATCTAACGGTAGAAAATTTACAGACACCAATTGTTTGGTGCTTTTACAAATATAATAGTCGAACTATATATATATATATATATATATATATATATATATATATATATATATATATATATATAGTAAAGCTTATATATTTTTAAAAGTATAAGTCAAATCATGCTTGTGAATTTTTTACCATTAGATTTATATTGAGATTTGTGCAATTGTACTTTTTCTTTCTCTCTTTTTAGTTGACTTTACAATTACACAAATCTCAATGCAAATTCAATGGTAAAAAATTCACAAGCATGATTTAATTTGTGTTTTTGAAAGTATATAAGCTCTACTCTCTCTCTCTCTCTCTCTATATATAAAGTAGTGATCTAATTGTATAGCTGTAAATAACATGCAAGTTTTTACACAAATATAAATTTAAATTTGGAAGATTCAAATTTTCTATGCACCCAAGTGGTGTTATAATCAACAACCCAGAATTTTCAAGAAAGCCAAATAATGAAATTAAACTCATGTTACATGTTTCCAATAATAGTGAATTTTTGTATGTAGACTTTTTTTTTTATTATTATTTTTTTTTATGTTTTCAAATTTTTTATGCACCAAGTGGTGTTATAATCAACAACCTAGAATTTTCAAGAAAGCCAAATAATGAAATTAAACTCATGTTACATGTTTCCAATAATAGTGAATTTTTGTATGTAGACTTTTTTTTTTTTTTTTTTTTTTTTTTTTTTTTTTTTTTTTTTAATGTTGAAAAACACTTTCCATTGTTTAGATATTCATTTTGAAGCTTCTATTAATGGAATTTTAGAACTAGCTAGGTTTTTTAATTATTAATTAAGCTTGATTTTAATGCGCAAATGTAACAATTAATGATGCACTAATTAATTAACTAGCAAGATGTATCACAATAAATGTACTATCACATGAAAAACCCTTTCATCTATATATATTGGGTCACTAGAACAAAATTAGATTATATGGACATATTTTTGTGATATTTTTGTAAAAGTGTCATATTTATATTCCATCTATATTCAAAATTAGATTATAGGGACACATTTTTGGGACATATTATAATAATGTATCGTTATACACCCTAACGACGACATATATAACGACACTAATAATAAGTGTCGGTATTTTTGTCAGCAAAACTTTTTTCAAATTTTAGAAATAATTAAAAATATCGCTATAGTATAATTTTATTGTAGTGGATTTATCACTAATTATATATATATTTCTCCAACTATAACACCACATAAATTTATAATGAATATGAAAGTAATTAAGTACTCAAAGAAATTAGTCACTTAATTAAACTCGAATGTACAAAATAGAAATATTATTACAATATTTTGGATAGCTTTTGTTAAAATAATAAAAATACAATTAATAAAACAACTTTAGTCATGTGTAATTTTGGAGTAAATAAAAGAAGTTTAAACCTATGTAATTTTGGGGTGAATTGAGAGAGAAACATCTTAATGATATTCATCTCTCTCTCATCCTCTCTCTCTCTCTCTCTCTCTCTCTCTCTCTCTCTCAATATAAGATAATGGTAATTCATAATAATCGAGTGTTAGGATTATTATATATATATATATATATATATATATATATATATATATATATATAAATTAATTATATTTAAATTTAAATTTACTATAAATAAAGATTAATTTTAATAAATATAAAACTACTTATATGTTATATTTTATTTCTTTTCTATCTATTTTACTTTAATAGAATTCTAATCAGATTTCGATGAAAAATTCGTCTGAACTCTATATAAAGGGATACTGCTCCTGTCGTTTTTTCACATGCATTCTGATGAAAAGTGAAGAGTGATAACGTTCGTATTACAACCGAATTTTTCACTTCTATCGTTTTATTAGAATTTTTTTTTCTATAACATTCTGTAAATTATTTTATAATTTTATATTTACGATTCTAAATATTAATATATATTTAATTTTATTAATTATTATTATCATATTATATAAATTTATCATCAATTTTTTTATACTCTCGTCACACCAATATATAATATATATAAAAAAAAAAAAATAGAACAAAAACTCTATTCTGAACATTGTGTGTGTTTCCTCTTATAAAGGTTTTTTAAAAAAAAAAAAAAAAAAAAAAAAAAAGCAGAAAACACAAAGTATATATCCTTTCAATAAAATATAAAGTATATTTCAAAGGGGCAATTGCCTATATATCCCTATTAAGTTCCCAACTTTCATATCTACCCCTCAAAAAATCTACTCTCTAATATACCCTTCTAAAAATCCAAATTCTTTCTGATATACCCTCAAAATAGGAGTATATCAGAAAAAATATGGAACGTATTAGGAGTATATTTGAAAGAAAAAAAATAAGAAGAGTAAATTAAATATTTCATCATATTACAGGGTACACAGGTAATTATCCCTATTTCAAATTAATCAATTTTTTGTCGTTCTTAATTTGGCCATGTGTCACGTTATTGTAGATAAGCCTTAACAGTACAAGCATCCAAGTCATTTTGGGCCCCACTTTAGATTTTCTTGCGTAGAGACAACATGAATTTACAATCAACATTTGATGGGTAGTAGGAATGTCAATGCCGAATTCGAATCTGAATGAAATAAATTTATTCGATGTTAAACGAATATGAATTCGAATATAAATATAAAAAATAAAAATTCAACGGATTTAAATTTGGATATGAATTTTGATTGTACCCGATCCGAACCTGAACCTGACCCGAACTCGAATTAATTTTATATTATATAATATATGTGTATATAAATATTTGATATTATATTTAAATTTATATTTTAAAAATTTAAATTTAATATAATATATTTTAAAATATTGTAAGAGAAAAAGAAAAATAATTGTTTTGGGTTTAGATTTTCGGATTTGGATTTGGGTTCGGATTTTGAATTTTTGGTCGGATTCGGATTTGGATATGAATTTTTAAAATCCGTCGGATTCGAGTTCGGGTTCGAGTTCGGGTTTGATAGTCAGGTTCGGGAAATGGGAATATGGGAATCCTTCTTACACCAAATTTTAAAAATTCGTAACTCGCACGGATATCGCCTGCTGTTGATTTGATATTCACTGCGATATTAATTATTAAAATTTCTCAATAAAAAAATATTAAATCAATTTTTTAACATAAATTTATTTTTTCAGCAAAAACTTATATAACTATAAAAGATTAGCTAAGGAAAAACAAATAAAAAAACACGGGTGAAGTTATATTCACTAACCAAAAAAAAAAAAAAAAAGTTAATGCATACGACTTTCTGTAAATATATCGAATAACAAATATATTCTTATAAAGCTCAATTTTTCATATTTATTCTTTTAAAATTCTAAATTGTTCATATATATCCCTCCGGTTTATTACCATTAGTTTACTGTTTATTTTTTAATAGACTATATGTGAAATCACAGTCTTACCCTTTCAAAAATATTTCTCTGAAAGCTTCAACTGTTAAAATAATACAAAAATATCTAGAATAGTAAAAAAATAAATTTACCTCACTAACTAATCAAGATTAAGTATTTACTCTATGATTAACTAGATTTTTCTAACAGAGATAAATGGTAGGGATATGTATGAATAACGTTTGATTTTTGAAAAAATAAATATGAAGAGTCGAACTTTATAGAAATATATCTGTTATTTAATATATTATAGAAAGTCATATGCAATTAACCCTAAAAAAAAAATTACACACGACTCGTATTCTTCATTAAGTAGCTTTAAGCCGGTCACCATTTCTAAATCTCTTTTATTATTTTTTCGTCTTTTACAGATCCAAAAAACTTCTCTCTTATTTTGTGCATCGGCACATAATAAAGATATACTAATAACCCACAACTGCTAAAGCAATACACGTTCTCTTATACCTATACATTATGTACAATCAAAATTATGATCATCTTGACCATATATATATATATAGATGTGGATAAGCTGTACCACCACCATAAAAAAAATAATATTATTTATGCTATATTTATAATTTACATTAAAACTTTTACTCTGATTCTTATTTAAATTCTAATTAATTTATTTTGAATAAATTTAAATATTTACCGTATTAATCTAATTAGAATTTAATTATAAATCTAACCAAATTCTAACCGAATGATCATCTTTTATTCACGAGAGGATGCTTATGTAAAAGCTTTTTTTTTAAAATTTTTTTATTTTTAACTGTAATGATTTTTTAGAAGCTTATTTAAATCCATCAATCATTTTATTTCTCCATTTTATTTATTTTTTTAAAAAAATTAAATTTAGTTAAAATTTCGGATATCAATCAATAAGTTTTTTTTTTTTTCCTACTTACACTAAAAATAATTATTTTATTTTATTTTATTTCTTAATTATTAGTTGTCTTAATCTTGAATTTGTTCTTAATTTTGGATTTCTTTCATTATTTTAAGTACATCAATCATTTAATCATGTGATCATTTCACTTTGATAGATATATAATTGCACACATCCCCATCATTAGCTGGAGCACCCATTTAGATTTATTTTTTTTAATATAACAACAATTAACTTTTACACGTTTCTGGATCAAAGTACTTTCAAATATTTTTATAATATAATAAATATTTAATTTACTAACGTTTTAATTGATATTTTTAAATATAATATTAAATTATTAAAAATTATTTTTAAATATTATTAAATATTAATTATTATTATATTTTTTTTTTGTAGCCATCAACTTTGAATACAGAAGAAAATTTCAAAACTTAAAAGAGCTATCACACAAACACTCATTATTCTCTTTTCTTTCGCTCTATCGACATTTCATAAGGAATTACTTTAATTAAAAACTTTAGTTTATTACATGTATTATAACTAGGGGTGCCAACGAGCCGAACATAAATGAGCTGGGATCGACTCATGTTTCGCTCGTTTAATAAACGAGCCGAACGCGTACGAGTTAGCTCGTTTAAATATCGAGCTAAAAAATTCGGCTCGTGTTCAGCTCGTTTATTAACGAGCCGAATACGAGCTGGCTCGCGACCAACAAATTTGATTTTCATTTATACTACTAGGCGTAAAGTTGAAAGAAAATTAAAAAAATAAAATTTTAATTTAATAATTAAAATTTACAAAAAGTTAATGGTTTAAAATCTAAATAGTAACGTTTATATATATATATATATATATATATATATATATATATATTCGAGCTTTTATCGAACCGAATACGAGCGAGTTCACCCCAGCTCGTATTCGGCTCATTTATTAAACGAGCTGAAAAATTCGGCTCGTGTTTGACTCATTTACTAAACGAGCTATTCGATCTCCAGCTCATTTCGAACCGAGCATGAGCCGACTTCCGAACAGTAAATTGAATTGTCATTCCTAATTACAACTCTACCTTGATATTTGTGATGCGCATGAATAAATTAACGAGATTCTCGCTAAAGTCAAAAAAAAAAAAGGGATTTGAAAAAAGAAAGTACCGTTGAGCTTGACACTAGTCTATATATATATATATATATATATATATATATATATATATATATATATAATAAAGTTTAGAAAAAAAAAATAGTTAAAGCTCAGGAGTCTCAATTAATATATTTTATTCTGTTGGAAAGTAAATCGGTAAGGTTGGTAAGCAAATTAAAGTTTTTGAATGAATGAGATATAAAATTTATATATATTCATTCTCTGTTATAAAAATTTAGTTAATTAAAAATTAAATATTTAATTTTAATTAGTGAATAATATTAATTTATTTTTTTTATTTTTTTTTTTGTATATTATAACTTATTAAGATGCGTCATATTATTTTTATATTATAATTCATTATCTCTTTCTTTATTATTATTATTATTATTATTATTATTATTATTATTTTTCTTTTCTTTCCCTCTTCCTCTTTCTCTTCCTCTTCTTTTTTCTAGTTTCGAATTTTAAATTTTTCAGCCTCGAATCATCTGATTACACGATAAAAAAAAAAAAAAAAAGTGAGAAAAGAGAAGAGATTAATGGTGGGTAGAAAAAAAAAGAATGAGAGAAAAGGTAGAGATTAATTGTGGGCAGAATATTTTATTTTTTTTTATAGATGAAGAAGAAGACATTGGTTTTTTTTTTTTTTTTTTTTTTTTGAAGAGAAATATTTTTGCACTAATTCTAAGAGTTTGGTTTTTGAAGAAATATATTTATAAGGACAAAATTAACATTTTATTTATAATCTGTTAAAAAATAAACAAAAATCTAACGATAATAAATTTTATATATATATATATATATATATATATATATATATATATATATATATATAATTAAATTTATAAAAATATATTTACTATTTCATAGATTTATAAGAATATATATAAATTAACCTTATTTTTAATTATATACCATATTTGTGTTTCACTCAAAATAGAAACAATATCAACATCTTTATCTTTCTGAAAAAAAATCTTATTTGTTTTAATACTGCTTCCCATCATATCAATAATTGTCCAACATCTTTCTCTATCTTCTAGAAAAATCTTATTTGTTTCAAATTATTTTATGCAAAGATAGTAATATTTAATTTAACATTTCAATATTGTACAAAAGCTGAAAAAATATTAATTTTTTTTAAAATATTATTTTAATATAAAATTATTATATTATATTTGATTAATTATATCATAATTATTAATTTTTTTACGACACAATAAAATTAGTTGTTGGCGATATCCTAGCTTTTAATTAATTATTATGGCTAATTAACTCATATTAAAATTCGTGTTGATCCATTCAAATTAGTGGTTTAACTAGCTAGCTTGTGAATTAGTTCAATTTTAAAAAAAATCGATCAATTTTTTTATTTAATAATTTAATAATTAATTAAAAATATGTATTAATTTTTTAAAATAATTTATACTTTAGATATATTCGTAAAATTATAAACGTTTTCAAATTTTAAAATATTAATTTTATGTGCAAAGAGAACATTCAATTAAATATCGAACATAATGCATAAAATCTCAAGAAAACACTAAATTATATATAATATTTGAGGTTCATTTTATACAACTTTTTATAAACATATTGAATATTAGAAATATTCCTACAAGATTTATCTTTTTATATTTATTCCCTAAATAATTTTAAAATTTTTTTATATATTCCTCCCGTAAATATCTTTTAGAAAAATATAGTTAACAATATGTTAAATAGTTAATTTTGGTTAGTGAGTAAAACAATTTGTTTTTTTATCTTTCAAATATTACATTTAATATAGGTATATTTTTAAACAATTGAAATTTTTGAAAAAATATATTTGTAAGGATAAAATTAAAATTTTATTTACATTCTGTTAAAAAATAAATAATAAACTAACGGTAACAAATTATATATATATATATATATATATATATATATATATATATATATATATATATATATATATATATATATATATATATATATATAATTTAAAATTTTTAAAAGGACTAATTGCATACGGTTCCCTGTAAACATATCGAATAGCATATATATCCCTACAAAGTTCAACTTTTCATATTTATCTCTTAAAAAATCTAACGTTATATATATATATATATCCCTACCGTCTATCTCTATAAGAAAAATATAGTTAACCATAGATTAAATACTTAATCTTAGTTAGTTAGTGAGATAAATTTATCTTTTTAGCCTTCCTAATATTTTTGTATTATTTTAGAAAGGGACATTTTTGAAAAACAAAACTGTCATTTCACATATAGTCTGTTAAAAAATAAATAATGAACTAACGGCAATAAACCGGAGGGATATATATGAATAATTTAGATTTTTTTAAAAAATAAATATGAAAAGTTAAATTTTATAGAAATACATTTACTATTCCATATGTTTACGAAAAATCGTATACAATTAATTTTTTTTAAAAAAATAAATTTTGTAAAAATATATCTGTTATTTCATTCGCTATGTTTACAGAACATTTGTTCAAAAGGAAATAGTACTGGCATCCCTTAATGTCAATAGTTGTCAAACATAAATCTTTATCTTTTGAAAAAATCTTCTATGTTCCAATTATTTTATGCAAAGATAGCAACATTTAATTATATATTTCTATATTGCACACAAGATAAAATAAATAAATAAATAAATAATATTATTTGAATATAAAGTTAGTATGTTACATTTGATTAATTGTATCATAATTATTAATTTTTTATTTATGTGGAATAACTCAGGAAATATTTTCCCACCTTTGATTAGAAAATAATTGCCAACATGTTTCTTGCTTCTTTTTTTTATATATATACTTGGCTTATTTAACACATGGGTTGATACTATTATTAGTTGGTGGTATCTTAGCTATTAATTAATTATTATGGGGAAAATGCTACCTCATATTATTTTTGGACTACATGGAGAAGAAGTTCCTAATTTGTTTAGTTTATGCCCTTAGGGTATATTTAATTGACTTAAAATATAAATAAAAATAAATTGGTTAAAATTAGCAATAGGAGTCTCATATATCGCTTGGTACTTGCCATTTAGAATATGCTTGAGTTTGATGAGAACGTTTGGATTTAAAGTGAGGAGACTTATTATGACACTCCTATAATTTGAAATAGTATCATATGTAAGATATAATATGACTAAATTTTTTAACCCGATTATAATATTTTGAATAATAACTAGATTTAAGAGATTAAAAAAATTAAAGTAATTTTAAAATAAATGAACTCTCTTGAAAAGTAGAGTCTCTCTCTCTCTCTCTCTCTCTCTCTCTCTCTCTCTCTCTCTCTCTATATATATATATATATATATATAGAGTGTCTGTGTGTGAGAGAGAGAGAGAGAGTAGAGCTTATATGCTTTTAAAATTACAAATTTATTCATATTTGTAAATTTTTTATTTTTGAATTTGCATTGGAATTTATATTTTTTACCTTTTGTTTCTCTCTTTTTTAGTCGATTTTACAATAACACAAATTTCAATACAAATTCAATGATAAAAAATTTATAAGTATAAATTGATTTATACTTTTAAAAGTATGTAACCTCGTCTCTCTCTCTCTCTCTCTCTCTCTCTCTCTCTCTCTCTCTCTCTCTCTCTATATATATATATATATATAAGAACTGAGAAGTTAAAAAAAAAAAAAAAAAAAAAAAAAAAAAAAAGAAGCCAAAATTATATATATATAAAAAATACCTTTGGTTAGAAATGAGCCTCATTTAACTCAAGATAAAAAGAGATGCCTATACGAGTATTAAAAATTGAGCTTGCATTCCATGCGTAGAGTACTTTCATTTATTTTATTGAGAGAGAGAGAGAGAGAGAGAGAGAGAGAGAGAGAGAGAGAGAGAGAGAGAGTGTGTGAGAGAGAGAGAGAGATCACCAACCACGTGCATGAAGAGGCAGGAGAGAGAGAGAGAGAGATCACCAACCACGTGCATGAAGAGGCAGGACATGCCTTAGATATTTTCTTTCCAAAACACAGTGATGAATATATATATATATACATACGTATGTCACACACACACACACACACACACACAAACACTCGATCTCACCGTTATATATACATGAGCCCCATCCAAAACCCTCAAATAAACCACCAAAGAAGTAACCCCAAAAACTTATAAACAAAAAAAAAAAAAAAAAAAAAGAAAGAAATCTCTCTTCTTATGTTCTAGCTTCCACATAGAACTAATTAAACAACAACTAAAAAGGTTAAAAAAAGGAAAAAAAAATGTTGAAGCCTTTGTTACAAGCGCAAAACCACCACTCCCCCTCCTCTCCCTTCTTCTCATCCCTGAATCCAACAATCTACCCAACCGCAATCCCGATATCGCGATCGCAATCGCAGGCGTGTGAAAGGCGCCGTCGACAGTCGACTCCGAGGGCTCTCCGGGTGCGCTGCGAGGCTGCGAAGGAGGAGTCGGCGAGATCTGCGGCGGTGGCAGCAGCCACGAAGACCCCCGCCAAGGTGAAGGCTGTCGTGACGGTGCAGTCGACCGTCGGCGGAGCTCTGTCGAACCTCGGCCTCTCCCGCGGCCTCGACGACATCGCCGACTTGCTGGGCAAGACCCTCCTCTTAGAGCTTGTGAGCTCTGACCTCCATCCAAGTATGTCTATTCATTTGCATGAACCCATGCAAGATAGAATGCTATCGTTTTATTCACTGGAAAATATATATATATATATATATATATATATATATATATATATATATATATATATATATATATATATATATAGAGTTGGGCGGGAATGCTATTGATAGCACCAACCCAACTTTGCCACTCATTTTCTAGCCATTGGATCGCATTGAGATCCGTGTAGGCTTTTTAATGAAAAAAAGAGAAAAGAAAAAGTAAAAAGAAAAAGTAAAAAGTAAAAAGTTTTTCTTTTTAATTAAAGGGCTTGCACGAATCTCAATGCGATCCAATGGCTAGAAAATGGATGGCAAAGTTGGGTTGGTGCTATCAATAGCATTCCAGGCCAACTCTCTCTCTCTCTCTCTCTATATATATATATATAAAAATTAATATAAAGATGCTTTTTAAATAAGATAAATATTTCTAAATATTTTTATAATATTGAAAATACCGACGCTTAAAAAAGCGTCGTCACGTGAATCATTTATTATATTAAACTAATTAATTAAATAATAAATTTTACTATTATTTTTAATTTTCGACGCTCTAAAGTGCCAGAATTTTAAAAAATACCGACGCTTTAAAGCGTCAGCATATATTTTACTGTCGTTTGACATAAGCGTCGATATATACGTGACGACTCTTCATTTGCCAACGTTTTAATCGACACTTTCAAATACGACACTAGATTATATTAAGATTTTTAAATACCATTAAGTATACAAACAAACGTCTTTAAATATTAAATTTCTTGTAGTGATTCATTTGAAATATGAACTTAGTTACAAACTGAGACAACTAGATCTCGACTGTGACGTCCCCAATAGTCCCACATCGTATGTGGATGGAATTATGATTGGATTTATATGAGACTTGGACACTAGTAATAATAACTGGGCTTAAGCATCTTGGGCTGTGGTTTGGACCCAACGAAAGAAATAAAAAAAAATAGGACACGTAATAGGAGTTGCAAAAACTTATTATTATTATTATTATTATTTTAAAAAAAAAAATATTCATACCTAACAATTTTCCACATGACAAAAATATCTGCATGCAATTGAAGATGTCGACCTTGATAATTTTTCAAAAAATTATTATTTTTTAGTAAATTAATTTGATGTAGTAGATGATCTGTATGATGATGATATTTTTGAAATTTCTGTATTTATTATATTATATGAATATTTAGAGTATAAAATGTTATTTAAAAAATGTGATTATAATAATATTTTGTTAGTGTAAAATTTTAGACAGTTTATAATAGTGATTAAGATCGAGTGCCCTATTAAAAAATTTGTACTTGATCTTTTAGATGATGTAAGAAATAAAAAGTAAAAAATAATAGTTGCTGAAAAAAATAATAAATAAAAATATTTGCGTAAAAATATTTTATATTTTTTTCATTTAGTGATTAATCACTAAAAAAATTCGATAGTGTAAAAATATGCGGAGGATAAAAAATTTAAAAAATAATTTTAAAAAATTATATATTTTTTAAAAAATGATCATTATGAACCGTAGTCGTAAAAAAAAAATA
The DNA here is from genome assembly GCA_029168755.2 of Tillandsia fasciculata. Classification (NCBI taxonomy): domain Eukaryota; kingdom Viridiplantae; phylum Streptophyta; class Magnoliopsida; order Poales; family Bromeliaceae; genus Tillandsia; species Tillandsia fasciculata. The sequence goes on from CM054949.1 coordinate 18,604,181, forward strand.
TATAAAAAATATAAAAGTAATAATAATAAAAGACCAAATTGCTGAGACTAATTAAACTGTACCTTAATTTTTTCTATAGTAATAATATCTGGACTTAAACAGCTTGAACTGTGATTTGGACTCAACGAGTTATTATAGTCAGTGAATCGGATTGCTACTTTTGATATCAGAGCCAATCTGACGAGGCTCGGATGAGTTTGGATCTGGATGACAGGACTAGCAAAACAAATCTTACATCACCTGATGATCTTGAATGAACTGTGTGTGTTTGGACTGACGAGAATATTAGACCTAAACGAAAAAATAACACCCCGTATCAAAGTCAATTTGACGAGTCTCGGATGAGTTTGGATCTGGATGACAGGACTAGTGAAACAAATCTTACATCATCTGATGATCTTGGATGAACTGTGTATGTTTGGACTGACGAGGACATTAGACCTAAACGAAAAAGTAATACCCCAACAATTTTATATCGAATAAAAATAAAATTATAATTGAATATATAAAAAATATAAACACTAATAATAATTAAATTTAAATATTTTAAATTATAATTTAAATTTAATAAATTATTATTGTTAGTGAGCTGTATTGTTGTTTTGTTTTGTTTTATTTTGTTTTGTTTTTTTTCTCAAAATGTCCAACTTAAGTCCTTTTCCGTGGATTTTTATGGATTTTGATGAGGAGACGTAGTTTTTCGGTCACGTTTAGTTGTCTACATGATATTTGACTTGAGTGATTTGATTGGGCAACACTAATAAATTAATATAATAGATCAATATTATTTTGCATCCTATTAATTATTAATTTTTGGATAAAAATTTATTTATTAACTATTTCAATATAATTAGTAAATTTAATTTTATTTTAAAATAATTAGGATAAAAAATATATATTTTATTTAAAATTTATAAGAAATATTTTTTATAAATTAGATCTACACGATAGCATTTATACATTCGCTGCCACACGTTATTTTACCACCCTATCTCTCTCTATTTTTCTATCTCCTAAAAAGCTAAAATTATTTAATCCATATATTTTTTAAGAATAATTTTTATGTTTGGTTTGGATATAAATAAGAACGATTTATAGTATAATTTTTGAAATAAGCAGGAATCAGACTAATTTTATTTTTGAATAAAAATTAAAACTAGCGTTTGTATAGTTAGATTGAAACAGTAAGAATAAAAATAATTATAATTTTAAAATAATTATAATATTTTGATTAAAATATAGAAATTTATTTTATAAATATTATTCTTTTATTCGCTCCCTAACTTTCAAAAGTTATATTTTACCCCTTAAAATATCAGAAGTTATTTTTATGGATTACAGTATTAATGGAGAGGGTGAAATGATCATATTTTTTTTTCTTGTTCTATAAAGAAAAAAAAAATTAATTCTTAATATATTTCTGCCATTTCAAGAATATTTTCAGTATAAATTATAAAAAATTGAAGAAATATTTACGGAATCGGAGGTATCAACTTGAATTTTTGATGGGATAAAATGTAGATTTTTGAAAATCAGAAGAGAGTTAAAAATTGGATATTTACATAAATATTTTATATAATTTAACCAAATATTTTATTTAATTAATTAATTAGATAAAAAATATTAATTAAATAATATTTTAATTTATTTAATTAACTATTGCTAGATTATTCTAAATATTAATTAATAAAATAATTAGTTAATTATTTAATACTTAGATAATTAGTTAATAAAATAATTAGATTAATCAAACTATTAGATTAATTAAAAAATTAATATAATAATTAAAATTATATTTATTTTAATTAAGATTGTTTTCAAATAAGAACAATATTGATGGTACAATAATTTTAAATTTATATGTGAATTCCTCGATTCAGTTCAATTCAATTTTTATATATATTTTTTAAACAAAAATCGAATCAAACCGGAATAATTTGGTCAGTTTTACTCTGTTCAATTTGTTTGATTTTAGCAAACTATTTTTATTTAATCATAATTTTTTAAACTATTAAAAAATAATGTATAATCATGATTAAATTTATATTAAAAAATTATTAATCTTAGACAATTATATATTAATATATCTGATTATTTAATTATTATTTAAAATTAACTAATACATAAATTTTTAAATTTTGGTCTGTTCTGTTTATTCGAATTTTTTTGGTTTCAATTTCTAAAACCAAATCGAGTTCAAATTGAATTATCAGTAATTCGATTCGAACTAAATTAATAATAAGGTCAAAATAATTAACCACAAAAAAAGGGTATTAAATTGTAGATCCATATAACAATTTTTATTATTAATTAACCACAAAAAAAAAGGTATTAAATTGTAGATCCATATAACAATTTTAATTATTAACAACATATTAAATGATGAAATTGCAAATTGAGATTAAACCAAGTAAATGGCTTCTACATATAAAGCCTTCAAATAAAATTTATTTTGCCCCTGGTCGCTATATACAGTTTTATATAGAGTTATTTTCATCCGTACCCTTCCTCCAAGGAAAGTGAATTACATAAATACCCCTCTAAATATTTTAATACAAAAAATACCCCTCTAATTTATCATAAGTATCCAAATTGATAATAATTCATTAAAAAACTAAATAAAATTTTTATTTTGCCCATTATTTACTATCTATACTTTTTAATTAAGTTAAACATTATTTTGTTTCAAAGCATTATAAATATAAAAAAAGTATAATATATTCTTTGTTTCAATTATTTGTTATTATGATTAACATGAGACATGATATATATTGATTAAAAAAAAAGAGTAAGTACGTAAAAAATACATTCATAAATTAAATCATAAAAAAAAACCAAGTTTTTTTAATAAAAAATAAATTTATTAACCCTACATGACACTACACAATTATTTATAATTAAGTATAACTAAGGATAAATTAGTCCAAAATTCTTAATGAATGTGATGGAGGGGACATATATTTTTAAAATAATTCAGTAATTTATAGAGACAAAAATAATATTGATAATTTTGAAAGGGTATTTATGATATTTTATAATTTTTGAGAGGCACATTTGAAATTGCCTTAGTTAAAGTTTCTACATTTGAAAAAAAGTTTACCGAGAAAAAAAAAATTTCATAAAAAATTATGTTTCTTGTTTTCAGTCCATTTGGTTCTAAAAATGAAAGTTTTTTTAATTTTTTTTTTCATATTTTATAAAAATTTAAAATTTTATTTTTTGTACAGTTTTCGGAGGAACCAGTGTTCTTGCTCAAACCTACATTTAGTGATTAGGTCAAACACACAATTTAGTCTACTAAGTGACTAGCTTCCCATTTTTTTTTTTTTTTTGAGATAAAGGCAGCATACTGTCGCTTCATTCATAACGCAAATAAACTTAGCAACGGGGCAGCCGATTTCCGCAGAAGCTTCCCAATTGTTTTTCTACATTTTAATCAATTTGTTTGATCTTCATGTAACATAGTAATTAAATCTACCAAAGGTAGGGCATGTTCAATCGAACCACAGATTTTGCAGGCCATTTGATTAGAGCTACTAGAACAGCCAGCCAGAGAGAGAGAGAGAGAGAGAGAGAGAGAGAGAGAGTAAAAGAAATGATGTAAGAAGAGTCAAAATTTTCTCCTTTTTACTTATATTTTTTCTCTCCCATTCTTCAACTTCCTTTAGCCTAGTCTCCTCTATGTATTATTGGAGGTGAAAAGGAGGTGAAAATTTCACCTTAGCTTAGGAGCTGTCACGCTTCGAGACAGCTAATTTGTACAGTTCGGGCACGCCAATAGATCCGCCAATCGGGTATGACCTCTCACTATCCGAAAGGAACGGTAACATTCAAAATAATATATAATACATCAAGTATATACGGAAGCACTTCCAGTGGTATCGACTTATCGTTCTCCGAGAGGGCTGCCGACCTTCCTAAGGAGACCGTGGCGCTCTTGCCATCTTTCGGTGGGGGTGGCTTGCCTTCGGCTGAGGCTTGCCCGCCTGCGGACTTTTCCTCCCCTCCCCTCCGCAGGAGTACCCGGCTCGCTAATCGTTGCTCTGGAGACTTTGCTGCAAGAGCCACAGCACGTAAAGCTCTGCTTCGGGAAGGTAGGACTTCGCTGCTGCTGGGAGCCCCAATCGAGCTCACCAAGGCGAAAAGTGCTCTGTGCGGGATCCGCCTTTCTGACGCTGAAGCTGTGGATCTACTTCTGTTTGCCGGCCCCCTCCCGTAGGGGTCCCTGCTCCTGAAGGGTTTAGGGTGTTGGGTGTTGTCTCTGTGTTGCAATGTTTCAGATTTTCAGTTGAAACGTTAGGGGTCTAAATGACCAAAATAAACGTGCCGTCGTCAAGTCTGTAGTTTCTAAGCTTAAGTCATCTGTTTTATGCTTCCAAGAATCCAAGGTGGAGTCGGTCTCCCGATCATTCCTTAGGTCGTTTGCTGGCTCCCTATTTGATAAATGTCTGTTCATCAAATCGGTAGGAGCCTCTGGGGGATTGATTACCTGCTGGCCCTCTAATATCTTTACCCGTAGCGGGGCTCTTCTGCGAAACCACTCACTTACGGTTCAGCTGACCCACATCCCCAGCGGGGCCTCCTTCTTTGTTACCAATGTGTATGGCCCCCCCCCACTTGGGACGGTAAGCCGGAGTTCTGCCAGGAGCTGGCTGACCTCAAAAGCGATTGTAGAGGGATGTGGGTTATATGCGGGGACTTCAACCTAACCAAGAATCCGCAGGAAAGGAGAGGTAGTAACTGGAGTGGGCGCATTATGTCATTGTTCTCGGACCTCCTCAACGAGCTGGAAATGATGGATCTACCGTTAAGCAATCGGCAGTTCACCTGGTCCAACTTGCAGAGCAATCCCTCTATGGCCAAACTCGATCGCTTTCTGGTATCCACCGAGTGGGATCACTGGTTCCCACTCTCTAAGGTGGTGGCTGGACCGAGGATCGCTTCTGATCACTTGCCTATCCTTCTTTCTACCAGTCATAAGCTCAGCCCCCCTCGGTTCACATTCGAGATGGTCTGGCTCATGTGAGAGGACTTCTGTATCAAATTACCACTGTGGTGGAACGAGGTTGCTCCTAAGAGCTCTGGCGTGCTTACTTTCGTGGCCAAGCTGCGACACTGTCGGAAACGAATCAAGGAATGGTGCTCCACGAGCTTCTACAGCATCTCCCGAACCAAAAATTATCTTGCCAGTGAGATACAGCAACTTGATGCTTTGGAGGAACGTGTTAACCTACCTCCACATCTGTTTGAGAAGCGTGCACAGCTTAAGTCCCTCTTAAGAGGGGTGGTCGTGGACGAGGAGATCCTTTGGAAATCCCGCGCAAATCTCCGCTGGTTGAAGGAAGGAGACGGTAACACGAAATTCTTCCACGCAATAGCTAATGGAAGGAGACGTCAGAACACCATTGGCGACGTGGTGGATAACGGGCAGACTCTTCGGAGAGATGAGGACAAAAGAGGGTACTTCTTCGATTACTTCAAAGCACGCTTTGCCCCGAGGGAGCATACCCGGGGTTCGTTAGGGGACTGGGCAGAGCTCTTCGGAGTTAGAGCACTAAGCCGTCCAGATGATCTAACAGTGCCTTTCACCCTAGAGGAGATCAGAAAAGCCACTTTCCAGTTTGACAGAGATAAAGCACCTGGACCAGACGGCTTCAACCTGGGCTTTATCCAAAAGTTCTGGGATGTAGTTAAGTCGGATCTATTCAGCATCTTCCTGGATCTTTATAATGGATCGATGAATTCCTCCTCTTTGGACTATTCCTACATCTGCCTGGTCCCCAAGAGGGAAGGGGCTAACTCGGCTAACGACTTCAGGCCTATTAGCCTTATTAATGTGGTACAGAAGATCATATCTAAAGTCCTTGCCAACATATATACTCGAAGTGGTTATGAAGGAGGTCATTTCACCTGCTCAGTCGGCTTTTCTCAAAGGCAGGTCTATTCTTGATTCCTTCACGATGGCTACCGAACTCGTCAACTGGTCCGCCAAATCCAGGTTAGAGGTGGTGGGGATTAAAGCGGGCTTCGAGAAAGCGTTTGACATGGTGCTTTGGAACTTCTTATTTTTGGTCCTCTCTGGGCTTGGCGCAAGCGACAGGTAGTGTGGTTGGATCAAGCAATGCGTCTGTAACGCAAAGGTGGCTATCATAGTGAACGGAGTACCAACGAACTGGATTAAGACCTTTAGGGGGCTTAGGCAAGGGGACCCTCTGTCCCCTTACCTATTCATTATGGTGGCCAAAGATTTGACCAGAATGACGGAGCGGGCTGTATTCAACGGGCTCCTTAGTGGGGTGGGCCCCACTCCGACATCTAAGGTTTCTATCATACAATACGCGGACGACACCCTCTTCTTCTGTGGCGCTAAGAAGAGACAGATCTACAACCTGCTCTTCATTTGGAAGCTTTTCGAATGGGCCTCCGGACTAAAGGTTAACCGTGAGAAGACGGAGCTTATTTATCTCGGCAGGCGGCCCCGCAGAGGGAGGAGTCTCGCTGACACCCTGGGGTGTAAGTTGGGTACACTTTCGATATCTTACCTTGGCCTCCCCCTATCCGACAAACAAGTTCGAAAAGACGATTGGCGGCGGGTTATCGGCAAGTTCGAGACGCGGATTGAAGGGTGGCAATGTCACGCCCCGAGTTTAAAAACCGGTCTTTTTTTTTTTTTTTTTTTTTTTTTTTTTTTTTTAAAATCAGAGTTATCAGAAACTGGGCGTAACAGACCGCCACATGCATAGGGAAATCCTCTAACCAGACAGAAACTCCCCTATACATGCACGGCTAGGCGAGTACATAATACATTCAGAGTTCAAGTACAGATACTTAACTAAGAATGTAACTAATAACTGAACTAACAAAATACCGTATCTGATCATATCCCAAAAGGTCAGATCCACAGGGGAACAGCTCTATCGTGATCACCTCACCAGACCGTCCCGACATCTCACCACCCAACAGTCCTGAAAAACAGTCACCCGAGGGTGTGAGACACACATAAGTGTATCCCAGTGGGCACGACGAGTCGAGAAATAGCTAATCGTACCTACTGGATACAATAATCTGCGGATAGTAACAGGTCAGTGGATAAAGGCTGAATAAGCAATAGCAGGTCTATAGATAAGCAGAGTATACTGAGTAGAGGCTAAATAAGCAAACAATGAATCCACTGATATGCAGTGTGCACTGAAGGGTAAGATGCAAGTATACCAACTAAGCAGAGTACCATTACCAGGGATTAAACAACAGTGCAGATATGCAATCTAAGCCAAGTAAGATCAAATATGGATTAATAGAACAGAGTATGCATATATATAACACAATCATACTATGCATGATAATCTATAACAGATATGAAAATACAGGTAAGCAAGAATATCAAGAAGGTGCATCAAAGGTAGAACCACGAATATACCCAATCCACTGCCACTGTTGGCCACAAGGGCCTCAGGCTAAACTGCCATGGAGCATATGACCTCAGGCTAAACCACTCTTGGTCATTGGGGCCTCAGGCCTAAAGCCATTTTTGGACACCCTGGGGCCTCAGGCCTAAAGCCATTCTTGGACACCCTGCAAGCTATCATAACCCCACTGGGCTCACGGGTCAATCAGACCTCTCTACCGGTAAAGAACACCGTGACGGTGGCCAAACCGTCGGTGTGCGCGACTGAAAGCTGGCTCAACACGGCGATCATAATGCTGATGCTCAAACCATGGTCCACTGACCAAATAGACGGCAAGAAGCCGAGGAAAATTCCCACTGGGATACCAGTCTAACATGCCAAGTACTGAAGTAATCTCACCTATTCTAAACATGCAGTGAAGAATGGAGACAGGTATAGAACTACGCTAGTGACCAATCAAGCATGGCATGTGTCCAGGAAATGCATATCAACTGCTAAAGAAATCATGATATAACTCAACATGATAAACAAGCAACTGCTGGAATATAAGCATGATAGGTCTCAGTAGAGTAATCAAGCAACTGCTAGAATATAAGCATGATATGTCTCAGTAGAGTAATCAAGCAACTGCTAGAATATAAGCATGATATGTCTCAGTAGAGTAATCAAGCAACTGCTGGAATATAAGCATGATAGGTCTCAGTAGAGTAATCAAGCAACTGCTAGAATATAAGCATGATATGCAAGCAAGTAATAAGAGCAGGTATAGACTCCATAGCAATCATAATGCTAAATCTCAGTCCACGGTCGGTAGACCGGACAGACGGCGAGAAGCCGAGGAAATCCCCACTGGGATATCGATACTAATGCAATCATGCCAGGAACTGAGACTAGAACTCCTATTATTTAGGAACAAGCACATATAGGCATAATCAGGGCTGAAATCAAAAACAAGTGTCCGACTGGACTAAAGCAACCAGAGGGCCGAAAAGATAAAGCCCGGACCGAAGATAACTCACCTCATTGTAGGCCGATCCCGAACTCCCGCTAGTCTACTGGGAGGCTGGTGCTGAACTGCTGGGACCTGAACATATAGCTGGAATCAATAACTGACTCGCTCAATCCCAATCCGACTATTACTATAACAATCTACAAACTGTCAAAAACCGAACCCACGGCCGTTTCAGCGTGTCCAGGGCGACAAGACAAAGCCCGTGCTCACCAATTTGGGCTTTTACGAAATTCGAGGGCAAAGTTGGCCCAAGGTCATTCAACCATGCAAATTCTAACTATGCTAACACTTGACATATACCCGATAATATTCGGATTTTAAGTGAGCATCATGCTCAGTAGGGATAAGGAAGTGAGGTGCTCACCTCGGGTACGCCGGAAAACTGTCGGAACGTTGGCCGGAGCAAATTCACCAATGAAGCTATCCTCGGGTTGCACCAAACCAAGAATCCGACCCAGTCCAAACCTGAACAAAGTCGAGCACCAGTCAGAGGGACCCCCCAGAGGAAACTTGGTCCATGCCCGAGCCACAGCCCGCGGCCAGGAACAGCGGCGGCCGGAAAACCCAACCTTAATACTTATTAAGTGAAAGGTTGGATCAACCTTTTACACAGAGGCTTCGGGCCCAAACCAACTTGATGGAAGCCTTGTATAGGAGGTTTAGAACCTACCTGCAAGGTTGTCCGGAGTCAGGAGCGACGGCGGCGGCGGCGGAGCCCGAGCTCGATGCAGGTGGTGCAACTACACATGGTTAAATCCTTACGTTACAAACTGCATGCAAAGGATTGGGAAGCTACTATATGACCCGGGGAACTCACCTGGGTTGGTTTCCCACTTGCCGGAGTCTCGGGTTGGCCGGAATAAGAGATCGCCGGAAAACGGCTCTCTAATGGCGGATTCCGGCCGGGGGAGTTCGGGGCTGCACGAGTTGGTCCAAAGTGTTTAGCAGGTCCCCGTGAAGCCTCCAGTAGTGGTGGCTTGGGTCGGGAGCAAGCGGCGGCGCCGGAGAAGGCTTTTCCGGCGATGGGTTCAAAACCCAAAACTTTGGGTTGGCTCGTGCGGCTTGGATCCGCGCCCGATCGACCCAAAACTCTGGGTACCTCCTACAGTCGTCGGAAGGAGAAGATCCAACGATCTGATTTGGGTTTGAACGACCAGATCTTCCCCGCCAAGGAGCTCGACCGAATAATGGTATTCCGGCGATAATGGCCTCCCGCCGGCTGCCGGAGGCACGGAGACGGCCGCGGCTTCACAGGAAGAGTCACCTCGTCGTTAGGAACACTCCAACCACAACCCGGACCCAAAATATTAAACTTTTTTTTTTTTTTCCATAAAGCTTACCTCGCCGGATTTGTTGGAGAAGGTGATGGCGGCCGCGGCGGCGCGCGGCGTCCGCGGGTGCCGAGATGCACCAGGCTCGGGTGCGTCACACCGGGGGACTCCACCAACCGAAGCTCGAGCTCTCAAGGGATTTCCCAAGGTATTACCAACTTCCAACCCGAGAATGCCTTCAAGTTTTGTGTGGCTTTCTCTCTCTCTCGCGGTTGCTTTGGAGGTGGAAGAAGATGGTGGTGGCGCCCGGCTGTGGGGGAGATGAAGAAGGGAGGAGGAAGCTTCCAGAGTGCATTGAAGAGCTTCACGCGTGGGGGAGGGGAACGAGGCGTCGCTACGCGGTTGCATGGATATTCATGCGTATTTGGGCAATTTGCACAAGACCCCCTTCTATATCCGGCCTTTTACACTTAGTCCCTTCTCCTGAGATGCCAGTTTTGCACTTAAGTCCCTTCCTTTTCGGTTTATTCGAAAAATGTCACTTTTCTCCGCATTTTACGCTTTTCGAGGCGTTTCGCTTGTCGAAACGAAAAATGGATTTCGCCATTGCGTCCGGCACGTTGAAATCTATAAGACAGCGATTTTTGTTTTTCATCGCGACGTCCAGGTAAATTTTCGTTCCATAAAAACTGTCCAATTTTACAGTTTTCATGCTTCTCAAGATTCCAGGGCCGTCAAACGAAATTTTCGTCTGCGCCATTGCGTTCAGAACGACGAGGCCGATGAAAACGACTACCTGGATCACTGAATTCGGACTCCGAACAGTAAAATAGTGCACGTTGCAGTCGACGGAAACCCGATTTTAGTGGTTACTGTTTATCTACAGTGTTAACTTAAAACACTGTGCACAGACCCACTGTACCCATTTATCGCGAAATTCAATTCCTTCCTCTTTAATTTCTGGAAGATCCGACCGTCGGATCAAAAAGTGCTGAATATGAAAATCGCTCGATTCGACGAGACGATCGCAACGGTCAACTCGGATTTCCAAGATCATGTACGGATTAGAAGTTAGCCTTTTTATCTCGTAATTCGTGCAACTAGCACACAGGCGTTTGACCAAGTAGGTTAATTTAGGTCTTTTGAATCCGAACTAAGGCTAAAAATTACCTTTAATTTATTTATTAAAAATAAAATATTTCGAATTACTACAGACAAGCTAAACTTCTATCCCAGGAGGGAAAGTTAGTGTTGGTGAACTCCATGTTCAGGGCACCAAAATGGGTTGTTAGACGGTTTGAGGTGCTACGCCGGGCTTTCTTCTGGAAGGGGGGGACATCTATCGAAGGAGGACAATGCCTTGTTAACTGGAAGACGGTATGCAGGAGTACTTCGGAGGGTGGCCTTGGTGTCCTGAACTTGGAGAGCATGAATGTTGCACTACTTCCTAAATGGTGGTGGAGATTCCTCTCAGACAAGAGTCTACAGTGGGGACACCTCATCAGAGGGATCTACTACAGACGGAGGAAGCCGTTGAGAGAAGGATCCTCATTCATGCCGCTCTCTCAATGGTGGCGCAATGTAGTAGCCACTAGGGTCATATTCAAATGTGGGCTGTCGTACTCGCTGGGGGACGGCTATGACATCCGTTTTTGGTCGGACATTTGAGCCGCTCAGGCCACTCTACGCACCCTTTTTCCAGCTATCTTCGATTCAGTCAGGGGGAAGAGATGTAGTGTTGGGGGGCGAACAGGTGAAAGTGGGGCTACATCCTTCGGGGATTCACCCCTGGCAGCCCGGCGGAGTCTGAATTGACCGCTCTGCTTAAGGAGACTATCGCTGTTATTCCCACTCTACCTTCTAAAGATGGGGTACGTTGGAGATGGACTCAATTTGAGAATTTTTCGCTCAAATCTCTCTATCTCTTCATTGAGAATGGCGGCGTTTCTGATTCCTGCTTTCGGGAACTCTGGAAGATCAAAGTCCCCCTCAAGGTCAAAATTTTTATCTGGTTAGTCTTAAGGTCTAAGGTCCGGACCAAAGACAACCTGCTCAAAAGGGGGTGGACCGGGGATGGCCTTTGTGTCCTATGCCTGGACGAGGCAGAGACAGTTGATCGATCACTTATTTCTTAGCTGTCAGTTTACTAGAAGCATCCTTCTAGCCTCTGTTCTGAATTTAGCTCCGCTCAACTACCCCCCTTGTCGGCTGCTTCGCTTTGGAATCTCTCCCGTCAGAGAGGCGGCTCTTTGCGCGATAGAGAGCTCTCGGGAATTGATTCGATCTGGTGGACAATCTGGCTTGAGCGCAACAGGAGGATCTTCGAAAAGCGCAAGAAGACGGTGGGATGTCTTTTTAGGGAAGCTCGTGACTGTTGGGGCCGGTGGGCTCAGCCTGTTCTTCCTCTCTAGGGAAGCTCGTGACTGTTGGGGCTTGTTTTTGTTTTTGTTTTTGTTTTTGTTTTTTTTGTTTTTTGTTTTTTTTTTTTTAAGGCTCTGTTGCCTAACCGTTTTACCTAATTCATTTCTCTTATGAATGAAGCGGTAGCATGCTATCTTCTCATAAAAAAAAAGTATATATGGAAGCTCAATATCAGAGTACTAAAATCACTACAAATTTAAAACTTTCATTCAATAAACAAATAGTTTAAGCAGAAATGAAAGCATGATAAGAATGAACCATAAATAAACTTTATTACATCTCAATTTCTCAACTTGCAATTTAAATAATATTACAAATCTTTACATCTTTTCCTCACAATACATGGTTCACTCAAAAAATATAATAAGGGGTACCTCTGCTAGACCCTTTAGGTCACTATGCTGCTGAGCTCTTGCCCCTGTCGTCTGTCTTGACCGTTGTATCTGGACCTGAAAAAATGGTCACCCAAGTTAGGCTGAAATACTATCAATAATAAATAAATTTTATTATTATTTATTTATTTTTGATGATGAAGTTTTCAAAATAACAGTCGGTATCATTAAATATGATCTAAATTATTTAAACTATCTAAAAATATATTTTCATGATTTTTTGATATTTTTTACTTATTCATTAAGTGAACATAAAAATGAACGGTTACAAATAAATATCCTTCAAAAAGTGATAATAAAAGTCTTGTAATCAATATCGAGAATATAAATCTTATTTTAAATAGTTTAAAAAAAATTTTATTCAAAATTTAATTAATTTAATTTTTTTTTTACACCGAGCAAACAAATTCATATCTATCATTAAAATTATAAATTTTGTAATACTTTGATCATTAGATCAATGATGTCGAAAAAATTTGAAATTTAATTTTTAGATACTTTTAATATTTTAAATCATGTTCAATGATGCTGATCGTCGATTTGAAAACTTCATCGTCGAAAATAAATGAATGACAATAGAGTCAGTTTACTACTGGTATAGCATTTCAGCTCAACTCCTATTAATTGTATCAAATTATTAGTACTATTAGATTTTTCGTCATTAGATGAAAGTTTAATAAATAATTGGTGGAATAGTATGATTTGTATAAGAAATGAAAATGGTCAAAAAAAAAAATAAAAAAAAATAAAATTAATGACTTAAAACTTGATAGTAACAAATGATTACTATTTTTTTCTCAAAAAAATAAGTAATTAGTACTATTAATAATATTAGTAATATAGTAATTATTGGACTCTCTCTCTCTCTCTCTCTCTCTCTCTCTCTCTCTCTTCTCTCTCTCTCTCTCTCTCTCTCTCTATATATATATATAAACAAACTTAAATTTGTCATCTAACGCTTTATTATAATTCAATATTCTTAATAGTTAATTGCTTAATTAATAGTGACTTAGTGAACCATTGAGATTGAATGATTAAAATGAGTAGAAAATATTTTGCTGACAAGTAAATCTTACAATTAATATTTTACAAATTATATAACTCAATGGTTGAAATTATGTTTACTTTCTCATTATTTACACTCTTTCAATAATTAAATACTATCATGCATATATATACTAGTTTATAAAGTATTATAAAATATATTTGTAAGTATAGCATTACTCATAATAATTGGTTATTGCTTAGCAGGAACGGGGTTGGAGAAGGAGACCATAGTGGGGTACGCTCATAAAGCAAGCCAGCATGGTGACAAGGTCAAGTACGAGGGCGAGTTCTCTGTTCCTCCGACGTTCGGAGATGTAGGAGCGGTGTTGGTGGAGAATGAGCACCACAAGGAGATGTATCTCCACGACATTGTGCTCACCACCGCGGGCGACAATGCCACCTCCCTCACCGTCGATTGTAGGTCGTGGGTGCACTCCAAGTTCGATAACCCTCAGAAGAGGGTCTTCTTTACCAGCAAGGTTAATTAACGTCTCTCTCTTTGCTCATTTTACCTTGTTTCTCCCACTTTTAAGTTTGACAATTCTTTACTAAGTGAGGTGAACTCTCTCTCTATTAGTTCAGATTATTTTATTTCTCAAACTTTTTAGTTTGACAAGTTTTTACGAACAAAGTGAACATTTCTTTTGTAAGGTCTCGTTTGGTAACGGAATAAGACAGAACTAGCTATTCTAGAAATAAGTATAAAATACGGAACTAGTATAAAAAAATATTTGGTAAAATTTCAGAAATAAGAGATTTTATATTTGGTATGATAATAAAGAATAAGAAGAATAAAAAATATTAGTTGGTTTAAATAATTTTTTTATCCTCAAACTTTATTATGTAATAATGAGCTGAAAGAGATGTCTCGGGAGGCGTGAGAGGGTATCCAAGAAAAAAAAAAAGAGGAGGGTTGAAAAGAATGAGAACAGTAATTTTCACTTATTCTAATTGTACTGGAATAAAATATTTTCATAATTTCTGATGTGTTTGAAGGGATAAGAAAGATATTCTCTTTATCCCCAAATAATTCTAATACCAAACGAGCTCTTAGAATTCAGTTCACTTTGTCTCTCAAATTTTTAAGTTTGACAATTTTTACTAGCAAGGTGAATGATACACACGCTCTCTCTCTCTTTCTCTTATAGTTTAGTTTATTTTGTTTTTTGAATTTTTAAGTTTGACAATTCTTTACTTATCTCTCTCTATCTCTCCCTTTTGAAGTTCAGTTCATTTTGTTTCTCAGACTTTTAAGTTTGACAATGTTTTACTAACAAGGTGAACGACTCTCTCTCTCTCTCTCTCTCTCTCTCTCACACACACACACACACACACACACACACAGTTTAGTTTATTTTGTTTTTGAAATTTTTAAGTTGGATAATTCTTTACTAGTAAGGTGAACATCTCTCTTTCTCTTAGAGCTCAGCTCACTTTGTTTCTCGAACTTGTAAGTTTGATATTTTTTTACTAGCAAAGTGAACATCTCTCTCTCTCTCTCTCTCTCTCTCTCTCTCTCTCACACACTTCAATTTATTTTGTTTTTCAAACTTTCAAGTTTGATAATGGATTTTTTTTTTTTAAATTAACCCTAATAAATTTAGAAATTTAAAAAATAACGTTGTAAAAAAAATATTTGCAAGAGTAACCCTATTTTTGCCAGCAGGGCGCCACGGATGCTGGGCGACCTGAAGGCGCTGAATTATTCAGCGTCTTCACAAAAACTCTATGAAAACGCTGAATGAATCAGCGTCTTCATAGTATGTGTTGAAGGCGCTGAATCAATCAGCGCTTTCAGCACATACTATGAAGGCGCTGAGGACTTGACCAATTTTTGAGCGAAAGTTGGGTAAGTCCTCATATAACTGCTAAAGGTGCTGAATCATTCAGCGCCTTTAACATTTATATTAAAGGCGCTGAATGGTTCAGCACCTTTAACATTTATATTAAAGGCGCTGAACCATTCAGCGTCTTTAATATAAATGTTAATGGCGCTGAACCATTCAGCGCCTTCAGCACATACAGTCAAGGCGCTGATTCATTCAGCGTCTTCACAGGGTTTTTGGGAGGACGCTGAACGATTCAGCGTCTTTGGGGTCCTCCAGCCTCCGTGGCGCCCTGCTGGCAAAAACAGGATTAGTTTTACAAATAATTTTTTTACAACGTTATTTTTCAAATTTCTAAATTTATTAGGGTTAATTTAAAAAAAATCCCTTTGATAATTCTTTACTAGTAAGGTGAACATCTCTCTCTCTCTCTCTCACTCTTTCTCTTAATGCATGTGTGCAGTCCTACTTGCCATCTCAAACCCCAGCAGGGCTTGAGAGGCTGAGGAAGAATGAGCTCGCAGGCATGCGAGGGGACGGCACGGGGGAACGAAAGCCATTCGAGAGAATATACGACTACGACACGTACAATGATCTCGGCGATCCCGACAAGAGCGAGGACATGGCGAGGCCCGTCCTCGGCGGCAGCAAAGAGTTCCCCTATCCACGTCGATGCCGCACCGGCCGCCCTAGAACCAACAAAGGTACATATGCAAGAGATATATACTACATAGCTAACATAGCTATTTGTATATATATATATACATCCTAGTGTATGATTTCTCATCTATTTGCTTTTTCTTGCAGACCCACTTTCAGAAAAACGAAGCGGTAGCGTATATGTCCCAAGGGACGAATCCTTCTCTGAGGTTAAGGGATTGACATTCTCGGCGAAGACCCTTAGATCTGTAGTACATGCAGTGGTCCCCTCGATCGAGACGGCGATCGTCGACTCGAAGCTTGGTTTCCCCTACTTCACAGCCATTGATTCCCTGTTCAATGAGGGTATCACACTCCCTAAGCAAGAGGGTATTAGCCTCTTCCGCACCATAATTCCGCGGATCATCAAGGCCCTCGAGGACGGCACCGAGAATGTTCTTCTATTCGAGACTCCGGAGATGATCGACCGTAATTTCTGTAGCTTGCAACCAAGTTCTACGTTCGACCGTTTATAGCTCATTGCAGAGTCTAAGTTCTGCGCATGCAACTCATTGACTTGTAAAACCATTAATGTTGCAGGAGACAAGTTTGCATGGTTCAGAGATGAGGAGTTCTCTAGGCAAACTCTAGCAGGACTCAATCCACTTAGCATTCAACTTGTCACTGTATGTTGAAAATATATATTACACTCAGTACATTTTCTAATTTCTTCAGTAATTATTTTTCTTTTTTATGCTGCATTAGATGATTAATATATATATTTATGGATTTTAACAATGTTCCTGCAGGAGTTTCCTTTTGTCAGTAAACTTGATCCTGCGGTTTATGGTCCTGCAGAATCTGCTATCACTGCAGAACTTATAGAGAGAGAAATTTTGGGAGTTATGACAGCGAAGGAGGTAGTGATTAACTCTAATTCTTGCATAAGTACTGTAAAGATAAACAGATTTAATGCATCTGCTCTGTAAAGATAATTTTTTTTTTTTATTAATATTACTGTTTTTCTTACAGGCTCTTGAGAAAAAGAGGTTGTTCGTACTGGACTACCACGACCTGCTGCTACCGTATGTGCATAAGGTGCGCGAGCTGGAAGACACGACCTTGTATGCCTCTCGCACCGTCTTCTTTCTCACCCATGACGAGACGTTGATGCCGATCGCCATCGAACTCACCCGCCCGGCCTCCCCTACGAAGCCTCAATGGCAGCAGGTCTTCACCCGATGCTGGGACGCCACTGGCGCGTGGCTCTGGAAGCTCGCCAAAGCGCACGTCTGCGCCCACGACGCCGGCTACCATCAGCTTGTCATCCACTGGTCTCTCTCTCTCTCTCTTCTCTCTATCTTGAGCCTCATTCATGTGGAGAAACTAAATGAGATTGGATATGAGAAAGATTCAAATTCGAGACTTCCTGCTATGATACAGTTTGATGTATACATAAGTAGTCTCTCTTCGCTTTGTGATCTTCGTGTAGGCTGAGAACTCATTGCTGCACGGAGCCGTATATAATCGCGGCGAACCGACAGTTGAGCGCGATGCACCCGATCTACCGCTTGCTGCACCCGCACTTTCGGTACACGATGGAGATCAACGCACTGGCGCGGCAGCTCCTCGTCAACGGCGGCGGCATCATCGAAACCTGCTTCTCCCCGGGCAAGTACTCCATCGAGCTCAGCGCGGTCGCCTACGGCCAGCTTTGGCGGTTCGACATGGAGGCCCTGCCGGCCGACCTAATCCGAAGGTATGTATGATTGTCAAAGACGGATGATTATTAACCGGCCGTTGTTCTCCAAAAACTTAAGCTGAAGTTCTTGAATGAATTTGAAGGGGAATGGCAGAAGAGGATCCGACGGCGGAGCACGGCCTGAGGCTGACGATAAAGGACTACCCGTTTGCGAATGACGGCCTATTGATATGGTCTTCGATCCAGCAGTGGGTCGGCGATTACGTCAACTTCTACTACCCGACGGCGGCCGACGTGACGGCAGACCACGAGCTGCAGGCCTGGTGGGAGGACGTCCGGACGAAGGGCCATGCTGACAAGAAGGATGAGCCATGGTGGCCGACAGTGGCGTCGCCGTCGGAGCTAACCCATGTCCTCACAACCATAATCTGGGTGACCTCGGGCCACCACGCCGCCGTCAACTTCGGGCAGTACCACTTCGGTGGATACTTCCCCAACCGGCCGACCATTGCGCGGAAGAACATGCCGGTCGAGGACACGAGCCTCGAGGACTACACGCGGTTCTGGAGCAAGCCGGAGACGGCGCTGCTGGAGTGCTTCCCATCACAGATCCAGGCGACGGTCGTGATGTCGATACTGGACGTGCTGTCGACGCACTCGCCGGACGAGGAGTACCTCGGGCAGGAGCCGGAGCCGGCCTGGGCGGCCGACGCGGTGGTGAACGCGGCGTTCGAGAGGTTCAACGGCAGGATGAGGGAGATCGAGGGGACGGTCGACGCGCGGAACGCCGACCCCAAGCTGAAGAACAGGTGCGGTGCAGGAATAGTGCCGTATCAGCTCTTGAGGCCCTTCTCCAAACCAGGGGTGACAGGAATGGGTGTTCCAAATAGCATCTCCATTTGAACAACAATTAGCAAACAGATCATGTGCATCTAATTGATGTTTTTGATGAGTAAAAAAAAAACAAACATTTGCGAGTTAGTTGGTAAAAAAAATCATCCATTACGCGTAGTTTGAGGTATAATCTTAAACTGATAAAATATCTCGAGCCCAGACATGAATGATGGGGATTTGCTTAAATAACCACTGATTAAAAGAAGTGTTACTACAATTATGCTAATGGAGGAGGGAAAAAGTATATATATTTTTCTCAATATGATACCTATTTGAAGGTCAAATTTATTGTTCATCACGTACAGTGCTCGAATACTAAAGCAGTGATAAACGGTAGATTATCAAACTGGAATCTAAATTCAGTTGATTTCACGAGTTTTGGCATGACATGGTGGTAGCACAAAAGAAAAAACAAAGAAAAAAGGTCAAGGAGCTAGATCTCAAAATTGCAATTTACACCGTTTTTACAGTTTAGCAAAATGAGATGCATACTATGAGATTCTGAGAAAAAATCTATATATTCTTGGTGACTGTCATATAGTTTTACTGCCGCTTATGAGTCGGAAAAGGGCAGCATCAAGCAGATGGAGGAGACATCGAGGGTTCAAAGTAAGGGAGGGTCGTTCGGAAGGAGAGGTTGGAAACGTCAGGGTCGGAATGGTCTGCGGAGTTCGGACTGTCGTGTTCGCCCATCTTCCGAACCAGACGGACCAGCCTTTCCGTTATCTCAGATATCGGCAACCGGAATTCGGGCAGCCGCTGCAATTGCCAGATTCTTATTTGAAGCAATTACAAATCCAAGAGGCCATAAACAGGGATTGTAACAACGAAAATACGCAGCGATTAGAGCAAGTATAAGGTCTCTAACAAACAATGTGGTGTTGAAGGGAGATAAGGCGAGCTCAATACTGCTTCAAGAAGAATTTGGTACATCTATTGAAACCCACAAAAGGTTCCGATAGTTTTTATTCTTGCATTGCATTAAGGATTGAACTAATGAGGTTCTATTCTCTCCCACGCAAAACGAATGCAGTACTAGTTTTTTTCTTCTTTTTTTTTCTTGTAAAAGAAAAAAAAAATCAGAGCCAATCACAAGTTTCGAAATGGAATTACCTGAATACAAAGTGAGATGATGTCGGAAAAGCCGGAGAGAGCTTTCAAAGGAATGGCGCCTTGGATTTGGGGATCCGTTATTCCTTCCAACGAGCTGAGGTCGTGGAGATGCAAAGATGCCCAGTTAACCAAAAACTGCTCCTCCCCCTCCCTTGAGCTGTTACACAATCAGTTCGATTAGATACGGAGAAAAAGCTGTCACAAAAAGAGGAAAAGAACAAATAGAGCGTGTCTGATAGATGAAGCCTGCCTGTCAAAAGCCCTTCTGCCTGTTAGTAGCTCAAGCAGAACTACTCCGAAGCTGTAAACATCGCTCTTTGTCTTATCTACTCCAGGAGTAGTGATCTCTGGCGCGGCATAGCCTTTTGAACCAACGAGCATCCCAGCTGCCTGTCTCAGTCAAGACAGAAATACACAGTAGGATGCATTTTCAGACTGATTGCTTATCGACAAGAACTACAGTAAGTGACATTTTTCTGCTTCTTTTTAATAAATGCTATCTGAATCAATCACACACTGGATTTAGCACAACAGAAGCCGCCTAGTTTGTTATTGCTTTCCATCTTACAAAGACATTGATTTTCATGCAGGTAGTTAGAGAAGATTAATTCAGTGTTACACCCACAAAATGTCGACAAAGGTAAATTATCAAAGATCGAAACTTAACTAGGTTCATACAAACTTATACAACCAATGAATCAGCAGTTCATAAATCCTATTTATTTACCTTTTGTTTTGTGCTAACAAGATGACTTAGCACAGTAAGTCCACAGTCACTAATATGCGGCATAAGCTTGTCGTCCAGCAATATGTTGGTCGCTTTAACGTTTCCATGGGCAACCGGAGGGGAGCATATGCAATGCATAAATCTGTATAAAACAAAAACAGAATAAATGGATCGTCTTCAAAAACAGAGCTAGAAAATGATATGCATCTCTTTTCCTTGCTCAAATAAATGTTCTTTTTACAACAACTTGATAAAAAATTACATTTTAAGAGAAAAACCAGTTTCTTAGAGAATGGCAATAAATATTTTATGTCATTCTCATATATTATGCATCCAAGAGTGCAAATATGAGGCAGATGAAAGTGTCAAATTTGCATATGTATTCTTAGGGCCAGATACGAGGAGAGTCCCTCAATCTTCAAGATATCGCAACTCAGTTCCTAAACTTTTATGTGCATGATTTAGCCACTGCCCTTTTTCCTTAATTTTGCAATTGCATCCCTGCCACTGTTTGCCATCCAATATTCATAGCATTGCATGAATGCTGTTAATAACCAGGGATTGAGTCTCAATTTCACGACAATGAAGAGATTGTTTGTTCATTTTATCCAATTTCTTATAACAGATGAAACCCATGAGACGAAGGTGCGAAAATTAAGAAAGAAACCCTGCAAGCTGAGGAAAATCTGTACATACTCTAGAGCATAGGCAACGCCAAGAGCTATCCTCAGGCGAGCTTTCCATGAAAGGTCCTTGCATTTACTGACGGGAGAAAATAAAGCATCATCAAGTGACCCATTTTTGGCGTACTCATACACAAGAGCGTGTTGTCCTTGCTCCACGCAATAGCCTGAAAGCATAGAGATGTGCGGATGCTTTAAACGCGAGATACTCCAGATCACATCCAGAAACTCATCTTCCTCATATAAAGCTAGCTCTATCATGTCAATCTTCTTGACAGCCAATATCTGAGAGAATGCTCGAGATCAATACCCAATAGAAGGATAAAACATGAAAGCTTCTGAATCAAATCGGATATAACATCATCGTATTAATTGCTACTTTGGAAACCATAAATAGAACAAAAGCATGGTATAAATGTTATGGTACTACTCAAAAGACTTGACAATTTCAGAGATGCCTTTCAAAAGTTCAAAATATCATATTTTCCTACGAGACGAATTAGAAATACTGAAAAATGTCCTTGTCAACACCATAATGCCCTTAAAACTATGCATATGAATTTCATAAAAACCCTCAACAAAGGGAATTGTTAAAGAATATGAACTATAGGTTGGCACTTGTTGTATTTCAAACTTTTAAGAATGTTTTCAAACTTTTGAGGGGTTCGGTTGAAATTAACAAATCAGGAGAGAGCCCATGATAGGGGGTCGCTCTGCTTCCCCCAAGAGATTGTGAAAGAGCATAACTTATACCTGGCCATCTGGAAATTCAGCTCGGTAAACTCGACCTATCAAGCCCTCGCCGATGAGGCTCTCAGAGCAGTAGTTATTCGTAGCTGCTAAAATTTCCGAAGCTGAGAACAGCTTCGCAGTTACCAGGGTTTTCGATCTCTTAATGGAACTTTTTCTTGTAGAGATCCTTTCAGGTTTTTTCTGATGAAGCAAGGGAGGAGGCTGCACACCAGTCATTGAAGGAGCATCCCAGATGCGTTCTTCGAAGTGTACTCTTGGTTCTGAAATTCGGAAGCACAACTTCTTGAGTGTTCATGTAAGTGAACAAAATTGTCATGAAAATTTTGGTGATTTATCAAACTTTTTAATCATGGACAGCTGATTCCTATTTTAAAAAGAGATGCTTAAACTCATACATGCAAACATATACACCTCCTATAGAATCTGAGTTTTTCAGATATGCATGCGACGCCTTGAAAGTGCAGTTTGTAAGTAAATATATTTTGCAGGATATGTACGTCAATAGATGATTTTATGAGGCATAAATACAAATGTCCCATTACGATATTTAGGCTATGCTGCAAGCAAAAGTAACTGAGATAGGATAAGATGAACAAGCAGTATGACATGACAGAAGTCATATAGAAAACGAAGCAGAAGATGAGCATTCTATATTCGCTAAAGTACTTGCGCGGAAAAGAGATGAACAACAGCAAACAAAATAACAACAGCTAAGCCAACTATTTGGAGCTGTCTAAGAATGATAGCATGCATTGGGAGGAAATAAGAAAAGTTTCTAACATGAGACTTTACTATCTACATCGTATATGTTCTTGAGATTTGCTTTACCTGCTGGTGCTGTGATTGGAAGAGAACACAGAGACTCGCTGCTGCTCTTAGACCAATAGGGTTTGTTTTTATGATATCTGCGGGCGTTAATGATGAAGACAATAGCAGAAATTACAGCGACCACAAATAAACTGCCCACGGCACTGGCCATAACAGCAATTCCGACCTTCTTCCGGTGCTTGTTATGGACAGTCTTAGAAGGATAGCCAAACGAAAATTGCGAAACCCTAGGGCTGTGGCTGACATTATTGTCCAGCGATGATAAAGGGCTGTGGCTGACATTATTGTCCGGTGATGATAAAGGGGATGATAAAGGGCTGTGGCTGACATTATTGTCCAGCGATGATAAAGGGGAGTGAGTGCTCCCATTAATACTCTGTTGAAAGAGGTTTCCTTTGATCCTGAATAGTCAAAAAAGAGAACAAGGTTTAGTATAAAATTGTAAAGCTGAGGAATGAACTTGAACTAAAAGAAGTATAGGACGAAGAAATAAAAGGTGGTACCTCAGTTGAGGAATGAACTTGAACTGCTTTGGGATATAACCACTGAAGTGATTATTTTCAAGGTTACTGGAGAAAACAAAAACAAAAAAAACTAAATTAATTAGCACCAATATACATTAATGAGAGAAAGATTCCAATGTTCAGTAGATGTTGCTTACAGAATGGATAGTGGTAGATTTGCTAGTAGAACCACAGCGCCTGTGAATTCATTCCCTTGTAAATAACTGCAAAAGCAAAAGAGGTTAGAAGCAAAACATTTTAAGACTCCTACATTCACATTCATTGAAAAAATGAAGGTTATGACACATACAGAGAATGGAGACTAATCAACGAGCCAAATGAGCTCGGCAGATCGCATGTGAAGTGATTGAACGATAAGTCCCTGGAATTCCAACATCTGTGTCAAGAGACAAAACGGAATAGAACGGGAAAAACAGAAAAATCACTGACTGACATGCAAATTTTAAGCAATCACGAATGATCGAAAAGCAAATTAATCCTCCCTCCCTTTTTTTTTTCCTGATCATTACATCCAACTACGTAGAAACCACAATTTTAAATTTTCTTCTCGAACACATTTAAGTCCCTGGAATTCCAGCATCCATCTCAAGAGACACAAAATGGCTAGGAACAGGGAAAACAGAAAAATCACTAAGCAATCAGGAAAGATCAAAAGGCAAATTAACCTATTTTTCAGACCCAAAAATTGAAGTACATAGAAATCACATGTTTACATTTTCTTCTCAAAGACATTTAACAAAATACATAGAGATATATGAAGAGATATTAAGCGAGAGAAGAGAGAGGGGAGGGTTAGAGCTTGAGTATAATACAATGTTTCTAGACTCCGCATGTCCGAAAAAGCATTGCTGATTGGTCCGAGGAGATTATTAAAGCTGAAATTCCTACAAGATATCAAAAATTACTATTAATCCCTTCAAAAACTCAACCTCCACTTAGAAAATTTAAACCTGTAATTCTACAAAAACTCACAAATGCTTCAGAAACTTCAGCGAAGACAACGACACCGGGATGCTCCTCTCGAACTTATTCGCCGCCAAGTTACTACATTTCCATACTCATCTTTAAAACCCAAGACAAATTTCTCAGGGGAATTATATCGAACAGTTAAAGGGCGCATACATGCGAGTCACATTAGGGGGCAAACCATATGGAATCTCACCACCAATGGTATTATTACTCACATCCCTGTGATCAAAACCACAAAACCATCAATTAAATCCCCCAATAACCCACCAAAATTTGTGATCTCGGAATTAAAAACCACATATACTCACAATTCTTTCAAAGAGAGGAGGGTGGAGAGCTGTGGACTCAAGAACCCACCAATTCCCAACCCACTAATATTTCTGAATCAAACACACACAAAACACCAACCCCAAATTAGCATCTTTTTCAAATATTTAAGAAACAAACCGAAAAATGGGTCAAAAATTAGGGAAAAAATTGGGGATTACATGGAAACAACGGAGGGCCCGGAGCAAGAGACCCCGATCCACGGCTCCCCACCGCACGGATCGCCACCTCCGATTCGCCACCCGGCGAGCGCCATTGGCGTGTTGAGTGATCCGTACAAACCCTCGAGAGATTCAACTGTACAAGAAGAAGAAGAAGAAGAAGAAGAAGCCGTTTATAGCCGTTGGAGAATTTGAAATACAAAAAAAAAAAAAAAGGATTGGGGTTGATCAGACCCGTCGGATCAAGATCGAACGGGTGATGTGAAAAAAGAAAATTATATAAAAAAAAAAAAAAAATTGACCCCGGAGTTCGAGGAAATTACCATCGAGGGGGTCGGTCAACGCCGATGCGATGAGGGCGAAGATGAGGAGCAGGGAAATGGCGAGGAAGAATCGGGGAAACGCGTTTTCCATGGCGCTTATTAATTAATTAAAGAAATTAATTAGAAAATTACGGGAAAAAAAGAAAAAAAAAAACAAGAATTAGGGGGATTTTGTAGTAAAAATGAAAAAAAAGAAAAAATTGAATTAATTGAGAGAAAGGGATCGAGATCTCACCAGGAGCTAAAAATTTTGCTTACAAAGAACCAAAAAAATAAAATAGAGGAGAAGAGTTTGTAGAGAGAGAGAGAGAGAGAGAGAGAGAGAGAGAGAGAGAGAGTATGTGTGTGGGGGTAAAAACTCAAAAAAGGGGTTTTAAAATGGTAATGGGGTTAAAAGAAATAAAGAGGAAATTGGGGTGGTTTTGTGCCAATGGTGCACGCGAAACGAGATTGGTTTCCGGCGGGAAATTTCCAATATACAATATCCAACTGTCAACTAACTGAAAAGGAGGAAAAATGCATGGAACCCCCTAAACAATAGGAACTTCTGGAATACACCCCTCGTAGCATTTTCACTTTACCTGGTCTTTACAATACAAAACTTAGGCTAAATTGCACTCTTAGTCCTCAAACTTTTTAAATAATTAACAATCTAATTTAGTTGGTTAAATAATAATGTATCACTAATGTGATAGTAATGAAGTAGTATTATAATTAATAATGTGGTAACTATAAAAATGCCACATCATTACGACATCAATAGGACATCAGAAACCTAATTACGACAATTCAGAATATTTAAACCAGAAAATACAACAAATTAAAATATAAGAACCAAAATATCACGAACGGAAAGTGTAATTTGCCCCAAATTTTATAATGTTCTTGGTTAAAAAGTGGTTCTGAATTTGTATTTTCAGTGTTTGTGCTAATCATAATTCTATAATAGGAATGAATCTGCAGCCTACAGCAAAATCAAATCCACACCCTGCAGTCCCAAATGCTTGATGATATTCATCAACAACGTCCAGAATCTCAGTTAAATTCAGCTACCGATCCCGGCCTTCGACCCCATCTGCTGCATCAGAGCGTGTAATCTGGCGGTGCCGCTGATCTGCTTCAGCATCTGCGGACCGAGAACTTTGCTCATCTGCTGAACATTCGTGTTTCGCGACAACGCGCTCCGGTCACCCTTCTTCGGAATCCTCAACCCCTTCAGATTACTCCACTTCTTCGCTGTCTGCCTGTACACTGTGAGCATGTTCGTGACGTCCTCAACTGGCCGGCCCGACCCACAGGCTATCCGCAGTACCCGCGAGTTGTTCATGAGCTTCGGGTCCACGCTATCCAGCTCTGAGGCACAAGTTCGGTATAGCTATCTCAGATATATCCAGTAATTCGGGAAAATAATAACTTTTTTTTTGATTAAACAGGGTTAAACCCTATTTGATAAGAGTAGCAAGAGTAACCAGGAAGCCCCCCCCCCCCCACACACACACACAGGAGAGGGAAACAAACCTAAAAAAACCAAACAAACCCAAAAAAGGACTAATGTAACAACTCAACCAAGGTCTGAACAAGAAATACTACAACCACAACAGTATAAAAGGACCCAAACCTCCTCGACATCCTCAGCCTCCGCTTCGCCTCCAAAATGAGAGCCACTAACCAGAAGGAAACAGAGGGCAGTGATGAGAACCAAACCACGCCTGCGACCGATAGAGGTAAAGAGGCCGAAGAAAAAACTCTTGTTTCAAGGCGAGCTTGATGTGTCTATTCATCATCTACATGTAGGCCTTCAAAGGCAGCAATTACCGGAGTTGTTGCCCATCCAACGCCAATCTCCACAGTGCCATTGTACTAAGATCCTCCCGGCACACTCTCTCGTACTGTTGGTCTGGTTATCGAAGATCCTGTAATTTCGCTCCATCCACAACTCCCAACATGTGGCTGCCACACACACGTCAAGGAAGTCCCGGTCGCTCCAATCAGTCGTCGATATAATCCTCTTCCATCTTTCCGCCAGGCCCCTTGTTCCATGTAGCAAGCTTGTCAACCAAAGAGAATTACCCTGTAGAGTCCTGCTCCAAACCGTGCGAGCAAAGTGGCAACCGAAGAAGATATGATCCAGACTCTCCTCGTCGCCAAAGCAGCAGACACAGCATGAAGGTCCATGCCACCCACGCTTGCTAAGCCGATCTGCTGTTAGCAACCTGTTCCTAGCAGCCAACCATAGGAATATTTTGATACGAAGGGGTACCTTTATGCTCCAAAGGTGAAGGATGCGGCGATCGTTGACTCCGTCGAAGGCCAGAAAACTGTAGGCTTCCTTCGCGCTGAAGCATCCTTTACTATTCCATCTCCAATCTAAAGCGTCCAATCGGTGGTTCAAGGAGGTATTCCGAATTACATTTTGAAAAAGCGAAAGTTCGCAATGTCCCACCAAGTCGTTAGCCAACAGATTGCGAAAGCCGAAATTGACCTTGTCAGCAAAGCGATGCAGCCAGGACTTTACCGAGATGTGTTTAGGCGAGGATAACGCGAACAGTGTCGGGAAGCGATCTCGCAGCGATTTGTCGCCCGTCCATTTAGCATGCCAAAAAGGGATTGTCGCCCCGTCCCCAAGCCTGAAGGTAACAGATGTGTGGAAAGCCCCCGAGGTGGTGAGGACTTCCATAGGGGCGCGCATTTTGCGGATATAGTTCCCCCCGCACAAGGCGATTTTCTCTTGTAATAAATGCGCCTCAAAAGTCGCACCCAAGGCCGCTCTGTGTCATTATAAAAGGTCCACAGGCCCTTCATTAGCAGTGCAGAATTTGACGTGGAGATGTTACGTATTCCCAGTCCACCAACTGCCTTGGGTCGGCAAACCTGCTTCCAATTGACTAGACAATGGAACCCGCTGGTGTTGTCCTTGCCTTTCCAAAAGAAACCCCGTCGAATTCTGTCGATTTCTTTTATCGCCCAATTCGGGATCTTGAAAGCAGAGCAAAAGAAAGATGGAACGCTAGAAAGCACCGAGTTAACAAGAACCAGTCGTCCCGCTCTTGACAGCAGCTGACCTTTCCAACCCGCCAGTCGCTTACCAATCTTCTTGACGAGCGGTAGGAAGTCAGATTTTCTCAACCGCTTGGGTGAGAGTGGGAGGCCTAAATAAGTGAGCGGAAACCCTTCAATAGAGCATCCGAACAAGCTAGCAAGCCTGTGGGCTTGGTCATTCGCTAAGTGCACTGGGATAATGCGGCTCTTAGAAAAATTAATCCTTAGGCCCGAGGCCGCCGCGAAGGCCTCAAGGATGGTCTTGATCGTCTCTGCCGATTTGGTGCTGCCGTCGAAGAAGAGGAGCAGGTCGTCGGCAAATTGTAGCGTGTGAATATTGGTATCGCCGATACCCACCTGGTGTAGCAGCGAGTTGGAGACCGCCGCTTGGAACATCCTGAACAACGCATCGATGCAAAGGATGAAGAGAAGGGGGGAGAGTGGGTCCCCCTGTCGAATGCCACGTTTACATTGGAAGTAATCGCCCGGTGTGCCATTGAGGAGAATCGCATTAGAGGAAGAATGTAGAATCGCTTTAATCCAACTAATCCACTTTTCTCCGAAACCCCTCGTGTGTAACAAGTCTACCAAGAACTCCCAATTGATGTGGTCGAAGGCTCGCTCGAAATCTATCTTCAGTAGGGCTGCCTGTTGATGAGAGGAATAGAGATGATGTGTTAGGATGTGCGCCGTGAAAAAATTGTCGAGGATCGAGCGGCCTTTGATAAACGCCGTTTGAAAGGGATTAATGAGATCATCCAAGAAAAATTGCAGTCTTGTCGCCAACACTTTGGAGATAATTTTGGTTAATCCATTGATCAAGCAGATCGGTCGAAACTCCCGCACATCTGTCGCTCCAGCTTTTTTCGGAATGAGACAAATCCAACCGCTGTTGATTTCTTGCAAGTCCAGTAGGCCGGAATACAACTTGTGAAAGGTCTCCACCAGATCCGACTTTAACACCTCCCAAAAACGCTGATAAAAGGTTAAAGGTAGTCCATCTGGTCCCGGCGCCTTATCCGGCGCACAGGAAAAAACTGCTCTTTTAATTTCTTGCTCCGAAAAAGGTTCCTGCAGGGGCCGAAGGTCAAAAGAATCAAGAGCGAAGAGGGAAGAAAGCTCGATACCCGAATAAATACGGGACTCCGTGCCAAGTTAAGCGGAGAAGAAGGAAAACAGGAGAGTAGCCATAGCCGCATGGCTAGAGCAGGAGGCGAGTCCATCGGTCAGCCGGGTGATAAAATTCTTGCTCCTGCGGCCGTTGGCGCAACGGTGGAAGAACTTGGTGTTCGCATCGCCCGCCCTCAACCAGTGTACCCTGGATCGTTGCTTCCATTTGATTTCTTCTTGGATGCTAATTTCCTCGTATCTCTCCTTGAGCCTCGGAAAATAATAACTTGAATGCACGGCATATGTAACATGAATACGATGAATACGATACTTCCCGATGCGATTATATCTTCTATCAAAAAAATTCGTTAAAAATGAATTAGAAACGAAATTCTTGAATTATTTGAGTAAATATGTAGCTAATCCATAGTTTCTTTTGATTGCCGCCATTCATATGTAACATGAATGCGATACTTCAGGGGCCGTCGGGTTCAAGAGATAATAGAAAAGAAATCACCCACAATTGTTATCGACGAAAGCAGCGGAGGAGAAGTCGTCACTTTTGAAGTTCAGGAAGGTTATGAAGAGATAACAGATTAGAACTCACCCGCATTTGTCATCGAATCCATCATGATCATGCACCGCCTGATCTTGGCCTGCCCTTCCTTTTCGTTACCATTCGACATCAACTCATCACTAAAGCCTGGCAACAGAGAAAAGAGCTGCAAGAACGCCAAGAAACGAATTAGCAACGATAAATAATCAGCGTATATTAACTTCTGCGATTTAGTCCCAAACAGCAAAGGAAAGGGGATAGTCGAATCAGAGCTTGGATGACGGTCGCGGGAGTAAAACCAAGCCGGATCATCTGGCTTTACGAGCTATACATACCACTTCTCGGGCCCATCAATTGAAAATAAACTAGAATCATTTAGGTACATTTTGGATTGAGATGACCAACCTGCATTTTCAAAGTGTTCTGGAATTGCTCATACATCAACCGTAGAGTAAAGCTTCCTTCCGAAAGCTTTTGCAGAAGCTGAGGCTGTTGATCAGCAGGTATGACTTCATGAATCTTGTTCATAAACCCAGACAAGTCTCCCATGCCTAGCAATAGAATCATGGATCAATAAATAAACAAAGAAATAGAATTGGTCTGGAATACTATTGGTAGCAAACAGGCTTTGTTGCTACCGACTTGTTTTTGATGATCGAACTTTCGAATTGACGATCAGCACCGTTGATCATGATCTAGACAACTTGAAATATCTAGAAATCAAATTCCATGCGTTTTCGATATTATTTTCTTGTGCATTAGGTGGGTACAAAATTGAATGGCTGAAAATAAATATCGTTTAAAAAGCGATGATAGAATTTTTGTAATCAAGATCAAGAGTGTATATCCTGTTTTAAATAGTTTAAAGAATTTTCTTACAAAAATTCTACTAATTTGAATTCTTTTATACCGTTAAACGAGCAAATGTCTCGTATCAACCATTAAAATTATAAATTTTACAATTCTTTGATCGTTAGGTAAATGATATAAAAAAAAACATAAAATTTAATTTCTAGATACTTCAAATGGTCTATATCATCATGTTCAACGGTGTCGATCGTCAATTTCGAGGCTCGATCATCGAAAATAAATCGGTAGCAACAGAGCTCAATTGCTACAGATAGTATTCCATCCCAACTCCAAAGAAATAATAGAAGTATAGAACTAAGGAGGAAACTAGAGAAACCAAAAGAGAAATAGCAAATTAGGATTGCATCTACCTAAAAGACAGCTTACAAATGGATTGACATCAAAGACTTCAAATTCATCGATGTGCTCTCCGGTCCCAATGAAAATAACTGGACTTTTGATGGCGGCTGTTAGATGTATGCCCTAGAAGCCAACTTGGCCGACACATATATTCTTTCTAGGATATAAATTTGTATTTGACATTTTACATTATGAATGTTATTGGTTTTTTATTTCCATTCGTGTTGTGTATGTGTTCATGAATTGTCCAAGGAATTAATAAGATGATGATACGTATTCTCAAGAGTTGAGAATTTGAGACATGTATCATTAGTGATTAATTCCTAAATGCTCCCGATCGATGGATCATCACGGGGACAGTGATTGATCCGGTGAGATTGGTGCACAGTCGCTTCCCTTTTAGGGTAGACGAGTCTCGAGTCAACAGTGTAGGGACACTGGAGCGAATGTGCAGGTGGTTGTTGGAGAACAAGGGTACCGAGCGTGATCATCACGAGAAGTCACTTGGATGTCTACTCACTCGTCAGTGACTTACTCGATGTTGCAGTAGTGTGACTGGTCCTTTGACCTGCGGTGTCTCGACTATTCACAATGGGGTTACTGCAGTTTGACTGTACATACACTTGGTCCCTAGCCATTTGGGTCCTTGCAGTGGGTGCATGTTGGCTACAGTAGGCTCGTTGTAGGAATAGGGTGTACACCTATATGGAATCTATCGCCCTTAGTAGAGAAGGGAGTTAGTCCTATGTGATTTATGAGACCGAGTTTAGAAGACCTTGGCCAAGGCGTAGTAAATAACGGAAAGGGTTTCCGATATTAGAAATTCGAGTCGAATAAATTTGACATATGACAGACGGTAAGGTTTGACGAGCAATTCCATGACCTTCGTCTAGTTGGGACTCCGGATAGAAGGATTGTATCACACGTTAACTGCACCTAGAGGTTCAGTATTCCATTCTACTGGAATGCCACTACATGCTGCTAGGCGTCACTGGTGGATTGTGGGACTCACGAGAATTATCTGGATGATGATCGATAATTCTTTTTGGGCTGAGTTTGAATAGTTCTAACCCACTGAAAAGAGTTTCAGTGATATTGTTGATGGTAATAACAATATATATCTCACTACCAGATAGAATAGAACCTATGGGGTCACACACATAAGAGGTTATGACTGATCGGATAGTTGGATCGCGATTTTTGAATCGCCTGAGGACTTAATTATCAATATATTGATAATTGGACTAATTTGTAATTGTTACAAATTAAGGATATTAAAGTGCAAATGTTGCAAGAGAGGGCTTACTAATAGTTAGTAAGTTGTGAGAGGACTTAAGTGCAAATATTGTATTAATAATTTGATTTGATCAAATTAGAAAGTCGAATTAAATTAGGATTTAATCGATTGAACAGATTAGGGATAACACAAACTTAAATTTAATTTTAATGTTTATCTTAATGTTTATCTTAATAATTATAAAAGGGGATTATATCCCACTTTATACGTACGAGTTTTCTTTAAGAGAAAGAAAAGAAAAAGAAAACCCTAGCCGTCATCTTTTCCTCGTCTTCCTCTTTTCTAAATATCCACATTAAAAGAAAGACGTTCTCTGCAAGGGAGCTAGCACCACGGTGAGAATTTCGATCAAGTCGACAACCTCGTGTGGATACCCGTAGAGGCCGGACGCGTGTGCGGCTTCAAGAGAACCAAATTCCACGATCATCAAATTGCGGTGTAGATCTCCCCGCGCAAAGGTGAAGATTAGATCTTCCTCTTCTTTTAATCTTAGATACATGAGGGATCCTGTTTTTGCGTGGTTTTTGAGATCAGATCTCAAGTTTTTTCATATTTGCCTATTTGATTTCTTTTTCCGCTGCGTTTATTTTTGCGCAAAACCTTACAGCGGCAACGCTGCAAATATAACCAAGCAAATCAATAACCGATATAACTCATAAGTAATATTTGCTATAGCTAACCAAGTAATAGATAGGTAGGTTAGCCAGAAAAAATCCCTATTTCTTTCAGCCCCCCAACCTAGAAAAAATCCCTTCTCAGTGCCTCAATTCGCTTGGTGACCCATTTCGGCGCTTTGAACATAGAGAAGAAATAGATAGGTAGGTTAGCTAGGACAGTATTAACTAGAATGAGCCTGCCTCCCCTAGAGAACAGCTTAGCTTGCCATCCATCAATTCTACTTTGAATTTTGCCGATGAGTCCTCTCTAGTCCTCCTTTTTTAGCGCCCGGTCGGACAGGGGCAATCCAAGATATCTCACTGGGAAAACCCCCACTTTACACTCCAAGATACTCGCTAGACTAGCCGCCTTGGCCTCGTTGTTGCCAGTGTAGAACAGTTCAGTTTTATCAATGTTTACTCTTAGTCCAGAGGCCCACTCGAATAAGAGCCATAAGAATTTGAGATTTCTTATGTACTTCTTTCTCGCAACACAGAAAAAGAACGTATCGTCGGCGTATTGAATAAGAGTCATCTTGCACCCCGCAGTCGGGCCTATTCCTAAAATCACCTTATTCCGTACCGCTTCGTCCGTCATACGTGCCAAGCACTCCGCTACCATAAAAAACAAGTAAGGAGAGAGAGGGTCTCCCTATCTCACCCCTCGCTTATTCTTGAACCACTTAGTCGGTTCCTCATTAACAAGCACCGCAACTTTGGCGTTTTCAACGCACAGCATAATCCACTCACACTATTTAGGGTCGAAACCCCACCAGTCCAAAACTCTACGCAAGAAAGGCCAAATTAACTCTATCATACGCCTTTCCGAAGTCCACTTTGACTTCTACACCTTCGACCTTAGTCCTGCTGCCCCACCCAACCAATTCATAAGCCGTTGCGAAAGCATCTGAGATATTCCTCCCTTTTAGGAACGCGGATTGAGAATATGCGATCAGATTGTCCAGAACAGGTGTTAGTCTGTTGGCCAAGCCTTTAAAAATAATCTTCTGTATCCCGTTTAGTAGGCTAATCGGTCGAAAGTCATTTGCCTTTGTCGGACCTTTTTTTTTAGGTACGAGGCAGATATAAGAGTAGTCAATGGGGCCTATCGAACAACCGCCCACATATAACTCTTGGAATATTCTCCAAATATCACCCTTCAGAGTTTCCCAGAAAGTTTGGTAGAAGCTCAGAGGAAATTCGTCAGGTCCTGGCGCTCTGTCCCTTCCAAGTTGGAAAGTCGCTCTCGTTACCTCCTCCAAGGTAAAAGGGGCTATTAGTCCCTGCCGGTCCGCCGCTGACAGGCGCCTAGTCCGAAAGAGATTCCTTCAGTCTCCAAAGCCAATCTGACCGCTGTCCTTGGGAGAGAAAAGCTCTTTAAATTTGCCATAGAAATAACTCTTCTTCTCTCCATCCGTCCCATACACTCAACCGTCCCCTACTATTTCATATCTTTTCATATCTGTATTTACTACTTTTCAAGATAACTTTTATCGTACCTTCTAAGAGCATGCTTAATTTTGGTTCGCTGTTATCCTTGTAACCCATCTCCAAGTAATATAATTCCAAATCGGCTATTTCGGTCGTGTCTAATTCTTTGTCCTCAATTCCTAATTCGGCTCCTCTAGGCCGAATCCTACGTCTACAAACTCCAATTCGGCTAATCTAAGCCGAATTTTGTGAGAGTTTGATTAAGAAGAACCCGACCGAGCAAATCCCTACTCGGTCTGATCGCTTGATCCCTTTTGGCACGCGGTACATCACACTCAGATGGTCAACCTCACGGGCCGATCGCGGATCAAACCTGATCGACGGTCAACGCAATTTTTCAGCCCCAACAATAACATTACAAGTCTGGATAAAGTAAATACAGTAATCCTAACAGAATTGTCTATATTATTGACAAAATAGCCCAAACCAAACGCCCTTTTATAGTACAAAATTTAGGCTAAAATTGCACTCTTGGCCCTCAAACTCTAATTTATTGTGTTTTCTTTTTGTTCAAACTTTCTAAATGTTTACAATTCTTAGTTGGTTAAATAATAATGTATTGCTAATTTGGTAGTAATGAGGTAGCATTGTAATTAATAATGTGACAACTATAAAAACGCCACATCATTACAACATCAACAGAACATCAGAATCCACATCATTGTAATTATACTGCAGGACTTAATTGCGACGAATATTTAAACCAGAAAATACAAAAAATTAAAACAAGGACCAAAATATTACTCACCTCAAAATTTGAGGACCGAAAGTGTAATTTGCCCCAAATTTAATAATGTTCTTGGTTAAAAAGTGGTTCAAATTTTTATTTACAGTCTGTGCTAATCATAATTCTATAATACGAATGAATCAGCAGCCTACAGCAAAATAAAATCCACACCCTACAGCCCAAATGCCCGACGATATTCATCAACTTCCAAAATCTCAGTTAAAGTCAGCCTTCGTCCCCACCTGCTTCATCATAGTGTGTAATACGGCGGTACCGCCGATCTGCTTCAGCATCTGCGGACCGAGACCTTTGCTCATCTGCTGAACATACATGTTTCGTGACAAAGCGCTCAGGTCACCCTTCTTCGGCATCTTCAACCCCTTCAAATTACTCCAATACTTCACCCACTGCCTGAACGCTATGAGCATGTTCGTGACGTCCTCAACTAGCTGGCCTGACCCACGGGCTATCCGCAGTACTCGCGAGTCGTCGTTCATGAGCTTCGGGTTCGTGCTATCCAGCTCTAAGGCACAAGTTCAACATAGCTATCTCAGATATATCTATTAATTCGGAAAAATAATAACTTGAATGCACAACATATGTAACATGAATGCAATACTTCCTGATATGATTATTTTTTATCTTTCCGTATTCAAACATAAAAGTAGTTTTAATAAAATTTTAAAAAAATATCGGTAGAAATGAATCAGAAACAAAATTCTTGAATTATTTGAGTATTATGTAGCTAATGCATAGTTTCTTTTGATTGCTACCATTCATATGTAAATTGAACGCGATACTTCAAGGGGCCATTGGATTCAAGGTTTGTAATATTCCGGTAATCTTCTATATTTTTTACTGAAAATGTTCAAATTATTGTCATTCAACTCAAGTTGGATAGTAGTAACAGAGTTACTAAAGTAGTGAAATTATTATAAATTACAAGGTGGTAGGAAATTAGGAATACTATAATATCATGGGGCATAAGGTGTTCTCATTATTATGCTGGATGGGAATCATTAGTAGTCCATTAATAAAAATATAAAAATACGCTAGCTTTTAGCAACCTCCCAACTCAAGTAGCTCAGTAAGTAACAAACTTGTCATTTCAAATATAAAATATATAACATTTCCGAAATATTACAAACCTTGCACCAAACGGCCCCTGAGTACTATGTATCTTTTTCATAGTAATATGAAGCTTAGGATTTGTGTTATTCAGTTCTAAATCACAATTCAGCATTCACAGTAAAATGGTGAGGGGGACAAGAAATGTCAGTACTTCGGTTTGTAAAAGCCACTTAATTTATAAGGTAAAAAAAATACACAAAAATAATATTTTTTAATATAAGGCTAAATTGCACTTTTGGTCCTCAAACTATGCGGCACGTGAGATGTTTGCGTCCTCAAAAACTTTAATTTGTTGCAATTTTTAGTTTGAACTTTCATAATTGATATAATCAAGTCCTGCAGTGCAATTTAATTTACTAACGGATGAAGTTTCACCGATGTGGCAGTGATGTGGGGGTATTGCAGTTGACCATATGAGAGTAACTAAGATGCCACATTACTGTTACATCAGCGACACATCATCATACAACCAACTGATTTTCACTATGGGACATGATTACAATGATCAAGAAGGTTTGAGCCATAAATTATTACAAATTAAAGTTCGAAAACCAAAGTATCACGCAACTCAAATAATCTGAGGACGAAAAGTGCAATTTAGCCTTGATATAATCATCTTATCTCCTACTATTTTTCAAACTGAAAAAAATTGAATGATAATGAACAATTCCTTGAAACTATATAATATATAAAATTCTTGGATCATTTGGAATAATATGCACCTGAAATAAGTGTATTTTTCAGGGGAAAAAAAAGAAAGATAATACCTGAGATTGTTAATCATGAAATCAGCAGGAAGAAACTGGCACCTTTAAAGTTTATCAAGTTTATTAAAGAGACAATAGAAAAGAAATCACCCGCAATTGTTATCGACGAAAGCAGAGAGGAGAAATTGTCACTTTTGAAGTATAGGAAGGTTATGAAGAGATAATAGATTAGAACTCACCCGCATTTGTCATTGAATCCATCATGATCATACGCCGCCTGATCTTGGCCTGCCCTTCCTTTTCGTTACTGTTCGGCATCAACTCATCACTAAAGCCGGGCAACATAGAAAAGAGCTGCAAGACCGCCAAGAAACGAATTAGCAACGATAAATAATCAGCGTGTTTTAACTTTTGCGATTTAGATTCTTCTATAGTAATATAACATGTAGGTAATAAAACAGCACAAAAATAGGGAATAAAATGCAAGGATAGTCCCAAACTGCAAATTGGTCCCTGCTTCTTGCTATGTCATCCCTGGGTATATTTTTCATGTAAAATTTCTAGAGTCTGCTAGGATCTGAGCACATACGTTAACAAACAATGTTCTAAAAACCGACCCTATCATTGAACCGGAAAGGGGACGGTCGAATCAGAGCTTTGATGACAGTCTCGGGTGTAAAACCATGCCGGATTATCTGGTTTTACCAGCTATACATACCACTTCTTGTAATTGGACCCAAAGGGCCATTGGATCAATTTACAACTAATCAAGACCGACCAGATGGTCTAGTCGGGTTTTTCTAAACATTGGTGAGAAAAAGATTTTGGACCCCCACAAAAAAAAAGGAAAAAAAGAAAAGCAAACGTCTAAGGGATGGCATTGCGAGAAATTAGATAAGCTCAGTGACAAATCTAATTACGTGAAAGACTAGGTCAAAACTTAATACTTTTAAAAGCTTATTTTTTATGATGGGCATGCAAATCAACGATCAACGATAAACAGCCTCTCTCTCTCTCCATTTCCTCTATTTTTGCCCAAAAACAGAGCTTTTCCAGAGTTCTCTAAAAAGAACTTGTGCACCAAAACCGACTTAATTAAGTCGGTTGAACCAACTTATGGCGTCCATAAATAGGTGTGAGGTTCCCATGCCAAGGCAATAATGTGGAAGACTAGCTATAGAGAGTAAGGGTTTGCAAGAGGTGTGTAGAAGTCCTCGTAGAGAGAAGTTAATGTGTGAGTCTTTGTAATTTTTTTGGGTGTGTGTCTGTGAGTGTGTGTGAGTGAGAATATATGTAAGGCTTGTAAAAATATTTTTGTGAAGTAATAGAAAGTATTTTGTTGTCATTTTTGATACACCAATATTCTACGTTAACACAATCTAGGATATTTGAAATTCTTGAGAATATGACTTTCACGATTTTAGAAAAACATTCTACACTTTCCTCAGCCAGCCACAAAATTAATGGTTGAAATTGAACAACCTTCGAAAAATTAAAGGATAGAATTCTTGTATAGAATACCGGAGTCGTAGATGTTGATTAAGATTAGTTAAACAAATATTCGATCAAATTTGACTAATTTGGATTGTTCTACACCATTAAATAACAAAAGGCCTCATGTTTTCCCTTGCATTGTCAATTTCGAGAACATTTAATCACTAGGTTAGTAATGTCAGAAAATCACAAAAATTGGTTCCCAAGAAGTTCAAATACGCTAAATCAAGTTTAATAGTGTTGATTGCTGATTTTACTATCCCATCATTGAAAATAAAATAGAATCATTAAGGCCTTTTTTACTCCTACTAGTATGAAAACATTTTGGATTGAGATGACCAACCTGGCCTATTGGGCCCATTTTCAAAAAGTTCTGGTATTGCTCATACATCAGCCGTAGAGTAAAGCTTCCTTCTGAAAGCTTTTGCAGAAGCTGCTGTTGATCTGCAGGTATGACTTCATGAATCTTGTTCATAAACCCAGACAAGTCTCCCATGCCTAGCAATAGAGTCATGGATCAATAAATAAACAAAGAAATAATACAACTTATAGAACTAAAGAGGAAATTAGAGAAACCAAAAGAGAAATAGCAAATTAGGATTGCATCTACCTAAAAGACGGCTTACAAATGGATTGACATCAAAGACTTCAAATTCATCAATGTGCTCTCCGGTACCAATGAATATAACTGGACTTTTAGTGGCTGCAACGCTGCATATATAGCCAAACAAATCAATAACCGATATAAAATATTTGCTATAGCAAACGAAGTGATAAGGTTACCAATAAATACTCTTTTGATAACTGTCATGTAAGTTTACCCAATAACTGCCGTGCGGAATGCAGCAAATTAAATCTTTGATCTGTCATGTTGTTACTTCCTAGCTACCAGAAAACAACAACACCTATATTCAAAGAACACCTAAATCTTTGATCTGTCAAGTGATTTTTACCAATCATCCACTATCGACTAGAAACGAGTTCAATCCTTAGTCTCTTATACATTTATGTGAGGTTCATAACTCATGTCATATTGCTCGACCCATTGATCCTGCCCCAAAAGCTGATAAACCAAAAGTTTCGCCTCAATGGTCTATTGTTCGTATGATTCACAACTAGCGGATGAATACTCCAGCAGGTTTACTCATCCAATTAATGGTGCGAAGTTGATTTGCTATTCTAAAAGAACTTTCCAAAAAGGATATTTTGTAACAAAAGGTTATATATTAGAAAGAAAATAGTTTATTGAAGGACACACTTGATAATTCAGATTTCACAATAGCATATATGTAACTAGAAATTCTTTTCAGGGGTATATCCCTAACTTAATAGCGACTTCTTCAAAATAAACAGCAAGAATACTTACGCGCTAAGTGCCCCACCCCCTCTTGCATGACCATCCATTTTGGTAATAATCACTGCTCCAATCGCCACATTTTGTTTAAAAGCTTGTGCCTGATCGAAAGCAGCTTGACCAATACTACTGTCCATCACAAATATCACAAGATCGGGTTTCTGCAGAAAGAAAGCAAAAAAAGGGCATTTTAATTTACGAATACATAGTTTAGCCAAAAGGACAAGCTTGATAGCTAGTCTACCGTTGCTTCTAAGATTTGCCGCATTTCCTCGAAAAGCACAGCCTCTTGTTTGTGCCGCCCACTAGTATCCACGATAATCAGATCGTTGTTCTCTTTCTTAAACATTTCCACACCTTCAATGGCTATTCTTACGGGATCTGACTCCAAGTAGCTGCGATAAGTGGTCAATTAAACCAACACTCACTAAAATTTTTTAGAATTGTAATGTGGGAGATATGGGTTAGCTTACAAATACGGTCACCAAAGGCCTATTTTACTCAGCAAGAGATTCTGCATAAATATTTTTTTAAGTAAAGCTGTTCGAAGAAGCATTAAAAGCTTCTTTTATTACGAATTCCCCCACAACCTCCTACTACAGCATAAGCAGAAGTTTCAAATTAAAACTTCTACTTCCTGGGCCTTAAAATATTATTTTAGCTTCTCGCCACATGAAAAGGCTCTCGACATTTTGTTTGTTAAATGCTTGCTGCTGCTAGGCAAATAGAGATAAAAAACAATAATGGATTAGCCCAACCTACCTACTAGCCAATGGATCAGCCAAACCTACCTATATAAGTACTCTGTTGATGTAATTCTAGACCTAGACTGTATGAGAATATTTTTCAACACAGAAAAGCATCTCATATATATATATATATATATATATATATTAGTGGTTTCTTAAATTCCCTAAATTTTACATTTCTCATATTACGAGATTTTTGTTTTGAAAATTTATAATTAAATAAAAAGTGAATCATTTGTATATTTTTGGCCCATCCTGATATGCAATCTTGGCCTCGCACTTGCCGCAGAGGATGATCAAATTTTTGTGGCGTTAACAATTATACTACAAGATTAATCTTACTTATGCCTGTTTTATAATAATTTGATATTAACTGGGTGGGGCTTCCTATCCAAATTGAATAAACAAACTGGACAACCAAACTATTTTAGTTCGGCTCAATTCAATTCTCTCAAATCAGTTTAACAAAAAAACCCCCATAAAACTGAACCAAACCTACTGGCGCTTACCCTTAAAGGAAATGACTAAATGAAAGGGTTGTATCATGTTTGCTTGGCCTGTTAACACTGCGATGGTTCCAAGTGGTAAAATGTGGTACCCTTACAGCATTAAAAGAAATATCACCGACATGTAGCAAAATTAATCTCCTATACTCAACTAAGAAGCATGTAATTTTAACAAGCTTAAGATATAAGAAACTTAAGTAACACACAAAAAGATACCTTCCATAAAAGGGAATCTTAGCCTTGGTTGCATTTTGCTTTAATTGATCAAAAGCACCAGTTCTGAACGTATCAGCACAAACCAATGCAGGTTTCCACCCCTTCTTCTGATGATAATGGGCATATTTGGTACAAGTTGTGGTTTTCCCAGAACCTAGGTACATAAGAATGAGTATATAGTAAGAAGCATACTAGTAAGAGATAGAAAATTAGAGAAACTTCTAAAAGACAATGCAAAAGTAATGTCGCACCCTTATATTTTCACAGTAAGAAGTAACAGATTTTGCATTTCTTAATACTATGTAGCTACAAACATGGCAAAATAACCATTATACCTCAAACTTTTTGGCACTATACCCTCTTAATGTAGGTGAATGTTGTAGCACCAACAATGGCGGCTTAATAAGCGGTATTTTAGTTGATTCATAACGAGAAATGGATATTATTGCCTAAAGTGATATAACAACTGAGAAATCATCACCTGCTTTAAACTGAGCTATGGCTACCCTTAAGTCACAGTCAATTTACCCATGCAGCTTTGCCGTGAAATTTAAAAAAAAACAAGCAGGCAGAGACGTCCCATAAGAATGAGGTTTTAGTGTGCTCTTCTTTCGCCTGTTAACATAAAACTAACCGCGAGATAAAAGTAGGCATTTATGTTACACTGATGGTTAATTATGCCCTTTTTCTTTTTCAGGTTAGATTATTAACCAA
Source organism: Tillandsia fasciculata (assembly GCA_029168755.2). Taxonomy (NCBI): domain Eukaryota; kingdom Viridiplantae; phylum Streptophyta; class Magnoliopsida; order Poales; family Bromeliaceae; genus Tillandsia; species Tillandsia fasciculata. Next base: position 18,646,155 of record CM054949.1, read on the forward strand.
AAAAATCAAGAAATTAATCTCTATATGTAAGAATTTTCAAAAATCAGGAGTTGCCATCTTTCTCCTTATTCTCAAATATTCTAGTTTCAAGAAGAATTTTTGTGTGAGTTGTTCTCTTGCTGCATAAGCCTAAACAACAATCTAAGAAATAGCCGACTCTCCTGGTAATTGACCTTATAATTTTCATGCCAATTGTATGCTGGTGCAGCATCACAATCGCAAGCCGACGCAGCACTTAACAGCTCCAGTAGCCAAACAATGTTGAGTCCTCATCTCACCTTATTTTGCTTTAACCGCGAATTCAATCAATTTGTAGTGGAATAATGGCAGGTAGACAGGAGAAATGAAAAATATATTATTTATTTCAAATCCTTGTAATGTTCAACTTTGTTCAATAATTGTGGAAAAAAAATTACTGCCCACTGAATGTAGCAGCACTATTGATATATAACTTGGTTACTAAAAAACATGGCAATCCTTATATACACAATGTAACATTATTTTCTCAAATTCTCGCCTTTCTTTGAATTAGGCCTCTCATACAAGAAGCATCTTCATAACTTTCTTAATATAAAAAGAGCCAACCAAAGAAATAAGGCGGGACAATACACCCGAACAAGGGACTTCCAAGCTTCATATACTTCATGACAGTATCTATTTTTTCTTCAAGTTTCATATGCCAGGATTTAGGCTTTGGGTTGGCCAAAAACACATCATATACAATAAATTTATTTTTAAAAAAAATATAAAGTAAATTATAATAAAAGTTCGATGTACAAAAATGCAGAAGGAAATTCAAAAAAATTTGTCTACCGATTCAAAAATCAAAATTATGCTTGATGCTCCTTCAAGTCACGAAATCCTTTGATAATTGCATCATGAAGTTTCATGACCCACAAGGTAGCAGTTTTAAAAGGGAAAAAAAGTCATTTTGGCCCCTGAAGTTTACAGTACTTTAATTCTTTCAATAAATAAATTAAGGACCTTTATGAAATTTCAAAAATGGTGGGAGGGGCCATGGCCATTGTCGGCCTACACATGGCTCGTCCCTGGCTGCATTCTATAAATAAGAGACATGCATATGGCATAAAAAAACAAAAGTGTAGAAATTAGTCACCAGAGTCAAAGGTTTTTTTTTTTTTTTTTTTGCCGTCATCATATGTGTGAATTAGAAATTGCTACTGAGGACCATTCAACACTGTTGGATCTTTTCCAAAAGGTGTTGTTTGGGTAGAGTTGTACTAAAAATCACTAACAATTCTTTCTCTAAAATCTGTTCAATAGCTTCCGACTGAAGCAGAAGTTGAAGCTACAAACTAGAGACTAAAGTCTACTTATTGGGGTGATCTCAGAGCTTATTTCGACTTCCTACCATATCAAAAGCTTGAATTTTTTGGGCCAAATGCCAAGCAACTAGTTCTCCATCTATTTATTACCCATTAAACTTACCTTGTAAACCCACAAACAGGATCACACTCGTCTTCCCTTTCTTAGGAGTGAAGGTTGGCTTTCCCGGATCCAACATTTTGCAAAGCTCATTAAAGATAGCCTGTAAGAAGAAACAACAAAAAAATGAAATAAATTTAGTACCACAGACACATAATTAAGTATCATAATCCAGTTAACGGCTTCCCCCAGGAAGCACGAGAAAGAAACCAATAGAGAAAGAACAGGGCATCCAACTTTTTTAAATAATATGAAATAACTATTGCTCTCCAAAAGCTTAAACTATCAAAGAACGATATTTTTAAAATAATTATAAAAAATCCACTGGTTTTTCAATTTTTTGGAAAAGTAGGTGAACTTTTTTTGTTTTTGTAGATTCCGTCGGGGAATTTTTAGTAAAACAAGCAAATTGCTCCTAATTGTCTTTCTCCCTTTTTTCTCTCTCCTTTCGCTGTAGTTCCTGCAAAATCTCTTCCACGTCTCCTCCTTCGTCTCCACCGCCGCCTCCCCGGCCCTCTTCGCCTCGGCAGCGCAATCCGGCACTGGATTTTTTTTTTCCTCCCCTTATAAGGGTTGTTTGGGTTCTCAACTATGAAAAATACTCTTTTTCATCATTTTTATTTTTCGAATAAAAAATTTCAAAAAAAAGAAAGAAAAACAAGGCACATTTCTATAAAATTTGAAAAGAAATTTTAACAAATTTATTTTTCCTGGATTTTTTGAGGCAGAAGAAAAAAATATATATCTTGCAATCACAAGCATGGTAGGAGGATCAACCAAAAAAAAAAGATTCTGAGAGTAGAAAAGGGAGAGAGAGACGTACGTGGTGGACGATACGACGCTTGTCATGGCCAGGGGCGGTGGAGGTGGCGAGGGCGCGCTTGACGTCGGCCTGCAGGTCGCGGACAGTTTGGAAGCGGACGTCGGCCTGCAGCAGCGCCCGCGAGACGTCATTCAGGCAGTCTGCCACTGCCCTCTCATCGACGATCGTGGCGCCGCTCATCCGTCGCAGCGCGCGCGAGACACTCCCGCCCAGCTCCTCCAGTACCATCGCTGCTGCGCCGCTTTGCCGGGATGCGAAGGCGAAACCAAACGGAACGAAGACCTAAGTTATCAATAGGGCCTTCCCAAGAATCATAATATATATATATATATATATATATAGAGGGATAATTGCCTATGTACCCTGAAATATGAAGAAATATCTGATTTACCCCTCTTATTTTTTTCTTTCCAATATACCCTTCATACGTTCCACCGTTATTAAAAATACCCCTACCGTTTCCCTTTGTTAAGTTAACTAGGGTTAAACTAGAGTTAAATAATAATCGGAGTTGAAAACTATCAGATATACCTATTTTGCCCCGGGTTAGGGTTTAAGATTTAGGGTTTAGGATTTTTTAGGGTTTAGGGTTTAGGGTTTTTTAGGGTTCTAGGGTTCTAGGGTTTAGGATTTTAGGGTTTTAGGGTTTATAATTTTTTAGGGTTTTAGGGTTTAGGGTTTAGGGTTTTAAGGTTTATGGTATATTTGAAAGGGCAAAATAGTAATTATACACAGATAACGGCAGTTCCAAACGGTACACTAATAGAGTTTAACTTCAGGGGTATTTTGGAAAGAAGTTGGAACGTAAGAAGGGTAGTTTTAATATTAGCCTTCTAAGAGGGGTAAATCTAAAAATAGAAAAATTTTTAGGGGTACGAAGAAAATTGCCATATATATATATATATATATATATATATATATATATATATATATATATATATATATATGGGTAAATATAAGTGGGCAAAGCCATATATATATATATATATAAGGGGGCGAAAAGGACTTTTTATCTTTAAATTATCTTTAAAAAAATTACAATCCGCCAAACTACCTCTCGACAACTTATTCGTTGAAATAAGTTCAAATTCAGACATCCGAATTATTTAGTAAAGCCGGCGTAGAGATATTCAAAATACCCAATATCTCGTATGACACCATCCGAATCCGATTTTAAAATAAGTAGTATACGAATAAAAAATATTATTTATTAAAATTTTAGGTATAGATTCCGATATTTAATATTCATATAGCAACACCGGGCGGCAGCAGCCCGCACAGGGGCGCGCGGCAGCAAGAGCGCAGGGCGCGCTGCAGCTGTGTCGCGCGGCAGCAGCCAGTGCGGCGACAAGCGCCCAAGGAGCGCGGCAGCCAGCGCGGCGGCATGCGCGCAGAGGCGCGCGGCGGCAGAGGCAGCAGCACGCAGGCGGCAAGGGCGGCGCGCGGCAGAAACCAACAAAGGGGCGCGCGGCGGCAAGCTCGTAGGGCGCGCGGGGCCGCAGCGCCGCACGGCAGGCGCGCGGCGGCAAGCGCGCAGGGCCTCGCGCGGCGGCTTGCGCAGAGGCGCACGCGGCTGCCTGCGCGTAGAGGCGCGCGCGGCGGCTTGCGCAGAGGCGCACGCGGCTGCCTGCGCGTAGAGGCGCGCGCGGCAGCAGCGCCACGCGGCAGGCGCGCCGCTGATCTGCGCGCGCGGCAGCATGCGCTCGGCATGCGCGCAGATTGCGTGCGGCAGCGGCAGCGGCAGCGGCAGCGGCGCTGGCAGAGAGCGGCGGCGCGAGGTCTGGCAGGACACCCAACCAAAAACAAAAAAGAGGAAAAAGAAAGGAAGGAGAGAGGAGGAGGGGAAGGGAACCCACACCTGTTTCTCCTCCGGCGACGGCGACGGCGACGAGGCGAACGGGCGAGATGTGGGAAACACTCGGTGGCTGTGGGGAAAAAAGGAAGAAGAATGAGTAGGGTACGAGCCCTAATCCTATTCCCTCTTATAATATTTGGTCCAAAGACTCAAAAAGACCAAAATACCCAAGTTTCAAGATTTGGATTTAAAAACGCAACTAAAATTAAAATTAAAACGTGCCGCAAATTCAACTAAAAATGCAACTAATCCCATCCCAGCCCAAAAATTAAAATGCAACTAAAAATTTTAGGCTGTTGCTTACAGAATGGATAGTGGTAGATTTGCTAGTAGAACCACAGAGCCTGTGTGTTAGAAAAAAAATAATCGCATTAACTTTAATTGTGATTAAATTATCTAACTATTTTTTGTTTAAAATTTAATAACATAACTTATCTTTAATCGCTATCCAAAAACTTCAAAAATTGTAATCGGAGACACCACCCCAAGGTACGACCAGAATTCCTCTTCCTACGTGCACAACCGCGGAAGAAGTTGACGGAGATTCTCTCAACACCCGATAAACAAAATTAACCAAATAAAATTTAAAATAAAACTTAAAATAATTTTTTTTTCTTTCTTTTTTTTTCTTTTCATATGACATCTTACTATTACCCACACCCTATGTATATATAGGAGTAGGAATAGTGCCCATTGGTTCCATTATTAATTCACCTAAATGGTGAATTAATACCTTTAAAAGCAGGTACGTTGGGTTCCAACGTTCCAATACTTTAACATCTAATAATAAATAACAATAAAAAGTAAAAAAGTAAATTAATTAATAAATAAAAATTAATAATAACATACATAAAATTATTATCGAGGGTTTTAGAAATTTTGATTTTTTATTCGAACACTGTGAATTCATTCCCTTGTAAATGACTGCAAAAGCAAAAGAGGTTAGAAGCAAAACATTTTAAGACTCCTACATTCACATTCATTGAAAAAATGAAGGTTATGACACATACAGAGAATGGAGACTAATCAACGAGCCAAATGAGCTCGGCAGATCGCATGTGAAGTGATTGAACGATAAGTCCCTGGAATTCCAACATCCGTGTCAACAGACAAAACGGAATAGAACGGGAAAAGCAGAAAAATCACTGACAGAAAAAAATTACTGCCAGCTGAATGTAGCAGCATTATTGATATATAACTCGGTTACTAAAAAACATGGCAATCCTTATATACACAATTTAACACTATTTTCTCAAATTATTGCCTTTCTCTAAATTAGGCCTCTCGTACCAGAAACATCTTCATAATTTTCTTAATATAAAAAGAACCAACCAAAGAAATATGGCAGGACAATACACCCAAACAACTTCTGTGCTGTATCGTGCTAACAAGATATCGACACGATATAACCTCCGTGCTAATGGCACAGTTAAAAACTTTTTTTTCTTCAAATTAGTAAGTAATTTTCTAAATAAAGCTCAAATGATTTGATAAAGATACATAATAAGTAATTAGAATATCTTGTTGCTAAAAAAATACATAATTCATGCCATTATGTGTCGGCACACATGTATTTCTTGTGACCGGCACGCATTGAGACGACGCGACACGTACTGTGCCGGTAAGCTTTCAGCACGATCCCGTACCATGACACTTAAATCCTTGCATCCAAATTTCATATGCTTAGATGACAATATCTATTTTTCCTTCAAGTTTCATAAGCCAGGATTTAGGTTATGGATGGGAGGCCAAAAACACATTGTAGACAATACATTTATTTTTAAAAAATTATAAAGTAAATTATTATAAAAGTTTGATGCACAAAAATGCAAAAGGAAATTCAACAAAATTTGCCTACCCCCACAAGGTAGCAATTTTTTAAGCAAAAAAAAATAAAAAACATTTTGGCCCCTGAAGTTTACAGTACTTGAATTCTTTCAACACCTAAATTAAGGACCATTATGAATCTTTTCCAAAGGTGTTGTTTGGATAGAATTGTACTAAAAATCACTAACAACTCGTTCTCTAAAATCTGCTGTAAAATCTGCTGAACAGTTTCCGACCAAAACGGCAGAAGTAGAAGCAACAAACTAGAGACTAAACTCTACTTATTGGGGTGATCTCGTAGATTATTTCGACTTCCTACCACAGCAAAAGCTTAAATTTTTTTCTTCTTAAACTTACCTTGTAAACCCACAAACATGATCACCTTCCCTTTCTTAGGAGTGAAGGTTGGTTTTCCCGGATCCAACATCTTACAAAGCTCATTAAAGATAGCCTTTAAGAAGAAACAACAAAAATTGATGGGGCATCCGAATTTCTTAAATTATACGAAACAACTGTTGTTCTCCAAAAACTTAACACTGCTATTCGTGTTTGGGATCGAGAGATTTTTGATAGATTTAAAATATAAACTTGAATTAAATAAAAAAAAAAAAATTAAATAAAACTGAGTGCCTTCCGAAATTCTAACTCAAAATTTTCTATTCTATTCTGATTTTATGTTAAATTATATGAAACGATAGTTGTCCTTAAAAGATTAAGGTGTAGAAGAGCGAGACGTACGTGGCGGACAATGCGGCGCTTGTCGTGGCCGGGAGCGGCGGCGGCGGCGGCGGCGAGGGCGCGCTTGACGTCGGCATGAAGGTCGCGGCCAGTCTGGAAGCGGACGTCGGCCTGCAGCAATGCACGGGAGACGTCGTTCAGGCAGTCTGCCACCGCCCTCTCGTCGAAGATCGTCGCGCAGCTCATCTGCCGCAGCGCGCGCGAGATGCTCCCGCCCAGCTCCTCCAGCACCATCGCTGCTGCTGCCGCCCCGCTTCCGAATTCAGGATAAACTTCGCTCGGATTCGCTCGGATACGAAGAAACGAACGAAGTTATTCCCAAAAATCCTAATCCTTATATATATATTGCTGGGCCGCGGGGGTTACGGGGTTAGCCGGGGCTAACCCCGGCTAACCCCGTACGGGATGGGAACGTTAATTACGTTATAGGGTAAACTTGGGGGATATCTTTCTTCTTTTACCCCAAGTTAACCCTCTTCCAAACAATGCTTAGAGGCTGCGTTTGGTTCGGAGATAAGAAAAATTTAGTTATATCGGGGATAGGTATAAGTTATGATTTTAGCAGGAACTAGTATAAATTTGTGTTTGGTTCGGTTTAAGAGTTATACCGGGTTTAAAAAAAATTATGTTTGGTAAATTATATAGAAATAAGAAGAATAAGAAGAATAAGAGAAAATTGTGTTTGGTTGGGAATAGAGGAATAAGAAGAATTAAGGGGTTAAATATTTTTATTTACTATTTTACCCTTTATGATATAATTTAAAATTAAATAAATATATGGGTATTAATCAACCTTATATTTAATTTAGATAAATATTAAAAAATTCAAATAATATTTACAATTAAATATTAAATATTTAATATTAAATATTAATATTTAATATTTATCTAAATATTAAATATTAATATTTAGATAAATATAAATATTAATATTAAATATATTTAATATTTAATATTAATATTTAATATTTAATATTTAATATTTAATATTAATATTAAATTAAAATATTTAATATTTAATATTTAATATTAATACTAAATATTAAATATTAAATATTAATATTAAATATTTAATATTTAATATTTAATATTTAATATTTAAATATTAAATATTTGTTTTATTCCGCTATTTCGCTGTTCCGCGCAGGGGTGGGAATTGCTAAACCCACCCATTAGCGGGTTATACCAGGATAACCCGCTAAGGGGGTTTAACAATTCCCCCAATAAATTTGCGTTTGGGTATAAATCCAGGGATAAGAGGGTTATCCCCCTTAAATCCGGGGATAAGGGGGTTATCCCCCTTATCCCCTTACCAAACGGTAACATAGAGTCCGGATAGAATACTATCGATAGCATCAAACAATTGGTACTATCAAGTTTTCAGCCGTTGGATGAAAAGATATGCGGTTGGAATTATAGTGGTCCTCTAAGATTTTTACTATTCAACCAACCACCTAGTAAACCCCAGGGGATCACTATAATTCCAACCGCATATTTTTTCATCCAACGGCTAAAAACTTGATAGCACCAATGGCTTGGTGCTATCGATAGTATTCTAGCCTAATTTTATATATATATATATATATATATATATATATATATATAATATATATATATATATATATATATATTAAAAATTTTAAATTTTAAGATATTTAAATTAATAAAATTTAATTTTTTTTATTTTTAAAAATTTATAAAATTTTAAATTTTTTTAATAATTTTTTAATAATTTTTTTATATACAAGTGAAATATAAATTTTCAGAAATTTTTGTTAAACTATATTTTAAATTAAATATTTAAAATTATACAAATAAAATTTTTATTTATTTAAAAAAAATTATTATGATTAAGAGCAAAAACGTCATTTTAACAAACTAATACTCTTTATTCCTCCTATTTTCCATCACTATACCAAATACAAATTCTTTTATTTCTGTAATTATACCAAACACCTTTTTACACTAGCTCTGTACTTTATACTTATCCCTGATATAACTATTTCTCTTTTATTCCATTATCAAACGCAGTCATATATATATATATATAATATATATATATATATATATATATATATATATATATATATATATATATATATATATATATATATATAATTGAGTTTTTATGCTTTTAAAAATATAAGCTGTGATTTCAGATTTTTTTTTGCCCTTCCATTAAAGATTATGTGGTTGAGATGTGTGGTTGGGTTGATATAACTATTTCTCTCTTATCCCATTATCAAACAGTCATATATATATATATAATTGAGTTTTTATGCTTTTAAATATATAAGCTGTGATTCCAGAATTTTTTTGCCCTTCCATTAAAGATTATGTGGTTGAGATGTGTGGTTGGGATGATATTAACTTTTTAGATTTAGTGGGTGGTTGATGAAATAGCATAATCTATGTACTAAAATTAATCAAAAAAATAAAACTAATGGTAGAAAATTTATAAGCACCAATTGCTTGTTGATTTTATAAGCATAGTAGCCCGACTATGAGGAATGCTACATGTACACCCATTTATGGGTGTACATCTTACACCCCACCCATCCAAGGGTTGGGGCTTTTCTACCCATCACATCCTTGATGTGATGGGTAGAAAAGCCCCAACCCTTGGATGGGTGGGGTGTAAGATATACGCCCTTTTGGAGTGTATAGAAAACATTTTCCGTATATATATATATAATTGAGCACTTATTTTTTGAAAGTATCAAGTTAGTGGTACTTAGGTTTAAAGGTAGTTGGTGAAATAGTATGATCTAATTGGTGAAATTAGTCAAAGCAATAAATCTAACGGTAAAAAACTTATAAGCATCAATTGCTGGATGCTTTTACATGCTTTTACAAGCATAGTAAAGAAAGAGTTGTGTTGGAATACTATCGGTAGCAAATAGGTTTCGGAGCTTTCAAATCAACGATCAGTATCGTTGAATGTAATCTATACGATTTGAAGTATTTAAAAATTAAATTTTAAATTTTTTCGATATCATTAACTTAATGATCAAAGGAATGCAAAATTTGATATGAGGCGTTTCCTTGTTTAACGGTGTAAAAAATCTAAATCAATTAATCTATTTAAAACAAGATTTATACTTTTGATCTTGATTACAAAACTTCTATCATCACTTTTTAAAAAATATTCATTTTCAATTCTTCATTTTTTTGTCTGAACAAAAAATAATATAAAAAAATATAAAATTTAATTTCTAAATAGTTTAAATAGTTTAGATCATATTTAAAAATGTCAATCATCGATTTGGAAGTCCTATCATCAAAAATAAATTGGTAGCAACAAAACCCGTTTGCTACCGATAATATTTCAGACTTCCGGCTCAATTCTTTCTATATATAATTATTGCAGTAACATTTCTTCTGATTGATAATGTAAAGCTGATAGGTATATTTGTAAATCTTGTCGATTTTTCAGATAGAATTGTGAAATTATGTCTATTATACATAAAATATTTATATAATTTTATTAATCATTTAAATTATATATATATATATATATATATATATATATATATATATATATATATATATATATATATATATATATATATATATATAATATTTTTTATTTTTAATAAATTTTCAATTTATCAATCGATACCATTTAAAATTTTCAACTTATTTAATTTTAATATATAAATCAAACTTAAAAAATTTATTACTATTCTCTTGTTTTTTTTTTATCAAATTTAATAATTATAATTAATTAAAATTTATTAAGTTAACTACACAATCACATTCTTTGAAAATTTAAAAATAAATTATGTTTTATATTTTAAATAAAATTAATTTAAAAAATAAATAAATTTTTTACTCAAAGTCTGTACTGCTTAAAAACTTTTATTAGTATTTATTTATTTACAAGTATTTTTATTTATCTATACACAAATAAATATATATTATTTATTTATTTATTTATTTATTTATTATTGTTAATTAGTCGGTGATTCTATTGCTTACTAACTGCTGTAGTTTAACCTGCAGCAAATTTGAATGTAGTTTCAACTGCTGTATTTGAATTTTCGTACAATTGTTACTAGCCCCTGAAAGCAATGGTGAAAATAAAATTCTTCTTATGCAGCATATACTATTAGGAAATATACAGCTAAAAACAAAATATTATAAGCATTAAATTCTACTGAATTTAACATTGGCACTAACGGACGATAACAAGAAAAAATAATCATCTAAAAAATATAACATAAATTTGAGTATTCATAGTTATAATATGACCACAATATCTTTGTGGCAAATAAAAATAAAATGAAAATATAAATTGTGCATCAAACCGACGAGACAGACCATTGGCAGCAACTATAACAAAGTTTGAAAGATAGCAGTTACAGCGGTGCTCAGCGTGCTCCGACGAGAGAGTCTTCTCACTTCGCAATAATAGTCTCTTCACTTGCTTGCCATCTCTGCACTACGTGCTCGTAATTATGTTGTCACTTACATATTCAAATGCTTTATCTTTATCACCACACTCTTATAGAAGGTCGAAAACACATAGATTGTAAAACTCTAATTCAATGTCCGAATTACATTCCACCCGACGTACACGGTTTTTGATAGCCCATTGTAGTGCAGATCCTACATCACAATTTTTCAGGGCGTCGAAAATTTGATACATTTAAACGAAATACGTTCTCCTCGCATGAGCTAAATTAGTAATGTCGGACTCAGCTATGAGATAATCGCCGATTTTGATAAGATCTTCTTTTCGAACATAAAGGCCAATTCCACTTCACATACTTTTCAACAAAATTTCTTCAACAATTTTCAAAAAATCTTCCTCCGATTTCACCAAACTAAAATTTTCTATTGCTACTTAAATGATTTGTACCATTTTTTTGGAAAGTATTTTTCAAAATTGGTAAAAATTAAGCGCTTGTTTAAATATATAATAAAAAAATTCTATAGAGTTTATATTATGTAATTTTATTCTGCATAAAATAATAAATTTTATAACTGTAAAAAATTCTTTAACTTTATTTTTAAACTATTTAGATACATCTTACAAGTCCATAAGATCGCAAACAATTAAAACTTTAACATTTTAAATTTTAAATTTTAAATTTAAAACTTGAAACATGAAATTTGAAATTTGAAACTTGAAACATGAAACTTAAAATTTGAAATTTGAAATTTGGAACTTAAAACTTGAAACTTGAAATTTAAAATTTGAAACATGAAATTTGAATTTTAAATTTGAAACTTGAAACTTGAAACTTGAAATTTGAAAATTTAAAATTTAAAATTTAAATTTAAAATTTTAAAACTTAACTTTAAAATTGAAATTTAAAATTTGAAATCTAAAATCTGAATTCTGAAATTTAAAATTTAAATTCTTAAATTTTAAATTTTAAATTTAACATTTGAAATTTGAAGTTTAAAATTTAAAACGTAAAATATAAAATTTAAAATTTAAAATTTAAAATATTAAAATTTAGAAACTAAAATTTAAATTTTAAAATTTTAAAATTTAAATTAAAATCTATGATTAAAATTTAAAATTTTGAATTTAAAATTTAATATTTTAATTTATATTTAAATTTTAAAATTTGAAATCTAAAATATAAATTTAAAATTTAAAATTTTGAAATTTAAAGTTTAGAATTTAAATTTTAAATTTTAAAATTTTAAAATTTTAAATTTAAATTAAAAAATATTTTTATATTTTAAAATTTAAAATATTATATTGAAATTTAAAATTTTATGCAAGGTGGAGAACTATCAGACGCTGAAGGAGTTTTCTATTTGATCAGACACTGGAGGAGTTGTCCGATGAGATCAATCAGACGTGTAATTTTTACTTTCCTTCGATTCTTATTTGTTCGATTACAAACGATATTGCGACTTTGCGACAGAGGACAATTCAGCTCATAAGTTGTGTTTAATGAGATAATAAATAGGAAATTTTGTAATAATTGGTCAGTTTAAACATTTGATTCGAGTCTGTATAACTGTTTAGGATAAAAAATTTCTCTCAAAAAATTAAATTCCTGTTTGGATGTATAGTAAAAATATTATGTAAACTTTATATTAAGTGATTTTAGTCTGCGTAAAATAAAAAATTGTATAGTTTCATTTTTAAATTATTTAGATACATCTTACAAATATCGTTAACAACTAAAACTTTAAAAAAAAATTAAATTTTAATATTGTAAAATTTGAAATTATAGAAAATTAGAATTTTGAAATTTAAAATTTAAAATTTAAAAATTAAAAATTGAAATTTAAAATTTGAAATTCTATAGAGTTTATATTATGTAATTTTATTCAGCATAAAATAATAAATCTTATAACTGTAAAAATTTCTATAACTTTATTTTTAAACTATTTAGATACATCTTACAAGTAATCTTACAAGTCCGTTTTAGTGATGAGTTACAGCCGTTTCCATTCTTCTCTTCATCTATATCTATCTATCTATATATATATATATTTGACGGGTATTTCGATTGCGATCAATTTACTCAGAGATAGCCTAATTGTGATAAGAGGGCGTAATCTTTTAAACTACATGTATTTTTTTTTTTGCAATAAAAAATATAATTACAACCCCACTCTTGTAAATATTTTTCTTTTCTTTTATTTCTGTCCCTTCGGGAATGGCGACTTCACTAGAGACTGCATTTCCTCTTATTTTTATTGGTCGTCTGATTTACTTTTACAGTAATACTGCATTTCCTCTTATTTTTATTGGTCGTCTGATTTACTTTTACAGTAGTTTGATTGTCAATTTTCAAAGTGGTTCATTTATGTAAAATATTATACTTTTATCCTCACGTGATGATTCTCCAGGCCCTGAAAAGAACCGAAAACGTCTGGTGGAACGTTATTCGGACGTTGAAATAGATCTTCATAACCTGCATGTTTTTGATATCTTACGCGAGCGCGGTGATAAAGGTGAAGCGTTGGAATATATAAGGACCCACGTAGCTCCCGTAGATGAGTACGGAGAGAATATTGTCCGAATCCAGGAGGTGAGGGATCGTGTGCTGCTATGGGAGGACGGAAACCAGGGGCAGGTGGCGGAAGAGGAACTGTTAGGAAAAATTTATACAAAATTTGAATATGATTAATATCTAACTAATCTAATTATAAGATAAAATAAAAACTTACAGATAACGCAAATAATGCAAAATCTTTTAATGATCCGGAAGCGTGCGTAGCACTGCCCTAAAGTGTATTCCCGTCCTTACTTGCGGGATTAACCGAGAACACCGAAATTCCTCCTCCTGCGAACACGATCGTGGAAATTCTTCCAACACCCAATTAAGAAAGAGATGAAAAGATGAAAATGAATTGATTAAGAGGTTTCTCAGTTTCTTCCTCTGTTTCTTATGCTGAAAGAACAGAGAAGAAACATACATAAATATATATACGAAAGAAGTCGAACGTTGGAAATCGAACGTTGCTCAACGTTCGACCCACGTAACGTTCGACCCACGTAACAACGAGTAAGGCGCAAGAAACGGAACGAAAACCCACGTTCCGCCCATTGGGTTGCCTTTCGCGCCAAGTTAAGTAAATAAATAATAATAATAATAATAATAATAATAATAATAATAATAATAATAATAATAATAATAATAAAAATGAAATAAATAAATAAATAACGGGGATTTTGAATTTTACCCCAACAATCCTCACAAAATTCAAAATTCACAATTTTAAAAATAAAAATCAAGATCAAAATTAAAAATAAAAAACTGGGTGTTTATACTATGCAATAGGCGAGGTGTCTTTAAAAAACTTAACCCCACTTAGTGTAAGCAGCTTCCATCAGAAGGAATCGGAGTGAACCACAGAATTTTTTCGTCGCGAGTCTGTGCATTTATGGCCATGCATAGTACCTTGATTTTTCAAGAGAGTTTCTATGGATAGCCCAACATATCATAGCCGCGGCCATATACGGATACTCTGTTATAGGTGGTTTCCTCCAGGGATGTGTGTAGAGTCACATCTCGTGGAAATTATCGCCTTGGATCCCATTAAGAGTTATAAACTCAACCTCAACCACTACACAGAGCACTACTCATCATAGGGATGGGATTGGAGATAAAACTCCTCTATAAAACAGTAGAAAATGCTCCTTGGCCAACCTGACGGCTTGTTTTTACCACATTGAACCTTCTTCAAGGGATCTCCTATCACAAAGGTTGGATTCCCATCGCAGGAAGACCCTTTATGGGCATAGTCCCATCGCCCTCGATGACTCCAGGATTTTAATCCTGTTCAGGCCTTTCGTCAAGAAATCTGCAAGTTTCTGCTCAGATATGATAAAATTCAAAGAAATAACATTATAAAAATTAGACATCTAACAAATTCTTGTCTCAATTTAATATGTCTATTAGCTTTGAAAGTTATCAATTTCATTTTACAAAAACTTAATTGCGGCTTTAGAATCACACCGAATAGAAATAGATTTGATGTTCAAAGAATCAGAAATTTAATTGGTATCGTTGTACAGAACAACCAATAAATTTGAGTCCATAAGATAGATTACTTTTAAATTAACGAAATACTTTCTCTCGAGCAATCTAATGAATCATACTAGGATCAACAGAAATATGAACAGGTGAATAATTAGGATACCCAAATATATCAAGCTGATAAAAAATTTTCCCCCACAAGTTCTGAGATATATCAGAACTTAAAAACATACATCAGAGCAGGTCTAATGGGGTTTAATTCATTCTCACTAAATCGGTATTGGTTTTCTATTCTGATTTAGTTTGATAGGTATCTAAGTTTGAAGCATTTTAGATAATCTAATTGAGAGAATAAATTTTTTTTTTTTTTTTTTTTTAAGACTAGCAACTATGAGCTACAAAAAAGATTCGATAAATCTTTTATTATTATTATTATTTGTTTTATTATATATATATATATATATATATATATATATATATATATATATATATATATATATATATATATATATATATATATATATATATATATATATATATATATATAAAACAAATACATATTTTTTAAGATTTTAATATTAATCTTATTATCTCAATTACTTCAGTAGTAACCCGATAACACAAATAATTTAATATTTAATTTGAATTAAATATTTTTAAATATAAATATAAGGATATATATATATACTGCAAAATAATCTAAAATAAATTAAAATAATAAATATATATAAAATTAAATTTTGTTCTCACTGATTTGTGAGTTATATATTTTATTTTAGATTGTTAGGAAAAATTTATACAAAATTTGAATATAATTAATATCTAACTAATCTAATTATAAGATAAAATAAAAACTTACAGATAACGCAAATAATCCAAAATCTTTTAATGATCCGGAAGCGTTCGTAGCACTGCCCTAAGGTGTATTCCCGTCCTTACGTGCGGGATTAACCGAGAACACCACCCCAAGGTACGACCGGAATTCCTCCTCCTGTGAGCACGATCGTAGCGGAGGTTGACGGAAATTCTTTCAACACCCAATTAAGAAAGAGATGAAAAGATGAAAATGAATTGGTTAAGAGGTTTCTCAGTTTCTTCCTCTGTTTCCTATGCTGTAATAACAGAGGAGAAATATACATAAATATATATACGAAAAAAGTCGAACGTTGGGAATCGAACGTTGCTCAACGTTCGACCCACGTAACGTTAGACCCACGTTAGACCCAATTAAGAAAGAGATGAAAAGATGAAAATGAATTGGTTAAGAGGTTTCTCATTTTCTTCCTCTGTTTCCTATGCTGTAATAACAGAGGAGAAATATACATAAATATATATACGAAAAAAGTCGAACGTTGGGAATCGAACGTTGCTCAACGTTCGACCCACGTAACGTTAGACCCACGTAACAACGAGTAAGGTGCAAGAAACGGAACGAAAACCCACGTTCCGCTCGTTGGGTTGCCTTTCGCGCCAAGTTAAGTAAATAAATAAATAATAATAATAATAATAATAATAATAATAATAATAATAATAATAAAATAAATAATAAATAAATAAATAACGGGGATTTTGAATTTTACCCCAACAGAACAACGGTTGCGGGCAGAGATGGCGAGCAAGTGGAGAGCCTGCTATTGTGAAATGAAAAAATTGGCTCTTCAGAGTGCTGAGCACCACCGTGGCGGTTGGCTTCCAAGCTTTGCCACAGCTGCTACCAATGGCCCGTGATCATCACATAGTGGATTGGCAGATGCTGGAGGAGCTACCCGATGAGATTTTTCTGACGAGCAACTTTTACTTCCACTCGACCTTTATTTGTTCAATTACAGGAGACATTGCCACATAAGACAATCCAGCTCGGAGGCTCCGGTGTGGTCATGTTATATCCATGAACACTGAAGCTCATCTCAGGCTCAACAATAGGATACACTTTTTCTGGGTTGAGTGCCCCTTCTGCTGCCAGTTTTTATTTTTGTTTGATATTGACGATGTATTCTTCTAGTCGCAACAGCGAGGAAAGTAAATTGAGTGATGTGGGACACCCTGAAGGCAAGATCATCCGACAGAATTTTAAATTTTTTACATAATTGATTAGTTTACCCATTTGATTTGAACCTGTATAAATGTAAGCATTTTTTGAGTAACATTTGATTCGAGTATATATAGGTAAATGTAAATATTTTTTGAGTAACATTTGATTCACAGTATATGTAAATGTAAACATTTTTTGAATAACATTTGATTCGAGTATATGTGGGTAAATGTAAACATTTTTTGAATAACATTTGATTCTAGTATATGTGAATACAAACATTTTTTGAGTAACATTTGATTCGAGTATATGTGAATATAAACATTTTTTGAGTAACATTTGATTCGAGTATATTTCCTTCTATTTATACCCACTCCCAATCTCACCCATCCCCTGCTACTAGAGAGCTTGGACATTATCACTCTTTTCCTCTAAATTTTTTCTTCTTCCTCCTCTGAGTGTGAGGGAGCGGTTTTAGCAGTAGCAACAGCTGCACCACCAACTCAGTGCCCGCTTTTATTTCGTGCTGAAACTGTTAGAAAAATAATCGCACTAAATCTGATTGTGATTAAATTATCTAACTAGTTTATGTTTAAATTTGAATAACGGAACTTACCTTTAATCGCTATGAAAATTTCAGAAATTATAGATAAAAATAAACCGAAATAAAATTGATCCGGAAGCGTGCGAGGCACTGCCCTAAGGCATATTTCCGTCCTTCGTGCGGATTAATCGGAGATACCACCCCAAGGTATGACCGGAACTTCCCTTCCTACGAGCACGACCGCGGAAGAGGTTGACGAAGTTTCTTTCAACACCCGATAGTAAAATAATATAAAGAAATGAAATAGAAATAAGAATCAAATATCTTTAAAAGTTTTTCTTTTTATTTCTCTTGCTTGTGTATGTGTATGAGTGTGTATATATTAGCATATACACAATAGTACTTATAAGTTTTTCTTTTTATTTCTCTTGCTTGTGTATGTGTATGAGTGTGTATATATTAGCATATACACAATAGTACTTATAGGCGTAAGGTGTAGGTGAAAGTTGGAATTCCCAACATTCACATCACCCATAAAGAATAGTTAAGAGTCAATGAATGCAAACAAACGTTTAAAACTTAATTAAGAATTTAATGATAATTAAATAGTAATAAATGAGAATCAATAAAATTAAAATTAACAATAAAATAATAAAAGTGATTATTGAGGGTTTTAGAAATTTTGAATATTATTCTAACAATCCCCCACAAAATTCAAAATTTTGAAATAAGAATTAAACTCAATAATTAAAATAAACTAAAATAAGATTATCGGGTGTTTATATTATGTAATAGGTAAGGTGTCTTTAAGAGACTTAACCTCACTTAGTGTAAGCAATTTTTATCAGAAGGAATCGGAGTGAACCAGGTCTTGAACTACGTTCCTTTGACCCTGACTTCAACTGCCACACACACAGTATAGAATTCTCCGTCGCGAGTCTGTGCGTTAAAGGCCATGCACAGTACCTTAATTTTCATAAGAATTTCTATGGACAGCCCACATCTCATAGTCGCGGCCTTATACGAATATTTTTATATAGGTGGTCTCCTCCAAGGATGTGATCATACCAGCACTAAAGCACCGGATCCCATCAGAACTCCGTAGTGAAGTGTGCTTGGGCCAAAGAACACTTTCTACAGTTTATTGAGAGAAACTTTAGTTTCAATTCCAGCAATTTTCATCAGAAGGAAATTAGAATTTTGAAATTTAAAATTTAAAATTTAAAATTTAAAAATTGAAATTTAAAATTTGAAATTTAAAAATTAAAATTTGAAATTTAAAAATTAAATTTGAAATTTAAAATTTAAAATTTAAATTTAAAATTTATAATTTGAAATTTAAAACTTGAAAGTGAAATTTGAAATTTGAAACTTGAAATTTAAAACTTAAAATTTGAAATTTGAAACTTGAAACTTGAAATTTAAAATTTGAAACTTGAAACTTGAAATTTAAAATTTGAAACTTGAAACTTGAAACTTGAAACTTGAAACTTGAAACTTGAAACTTGAAACTTGAAACTTGAAATTTGAAACTTGAAACTTGAAACTTGAAACTTGAAACTTGAAACTTGAAACTTGAAATTTGAAATTTAAAATTTAAACTTTTAAATTTGAAAATTTAAAATTTAAAAATGAAATTTAAAATTTGAAACCTAAAATTCAAAAATATTAAATTTAATTTTTTAAATTTAAAATTTAAAATTTAACATTTTAAATTTGTAGTTTAAAATTTAAAACTTAAAACATAAACTTTAAAATTTAAATTTTAAATCTATGTTTAAAAATTAATATTTAATATTTAATATTTAAATTTATAATTAAATTTTAAAATTTGAAATCTAAAATATAAATTTAAAATTTAAAATTTAAAATTTTAAAATTTAAAATTTAGAATTTAAAATTTTAAAATTTAAAATTTTAAAAATTAAAAAATAAATTTAAAATTTGAAATTTAAAATTTAAATTTGAAAACTATTTTTAAATTTTAAATTTTAAAATACTATATTGAAATTTAAAATTTTACGCGAGGTTGAGTTCGAAGAATAGGTTGGAGTGTTACTCTATTTTTTTAGATTATAGTCTAACTATGTCACAAAAAATATATGCCGGTAAAGTTGCAACACTAAAAAAATATTAAATGATAGTAAAATATATGTACAGAAAAAATAAAAGTTATCGTAAGAATGATTCGTCGGAACGCACTGAACACCACTATGACTACTAGCTTCCAATTCTTGCCACACCAATGACCCATGACCAAATAGAAAACTAGCAGACCAAATAGAAAACTAGCAGACGTTGGAAGAGCTGTCTGATGAGATCGATCTTACGCATAATTTTTACTCCCTTTCGATTCTTATTAGCCTAATTACAAACGATATTGAGACAGAGGACAATTCGACACGTAGGCTTTGTTGTAATCATGTTATAACTATGAACCGTCAAAATCAGGTATGTTGTCCAATTGGATATCATTTTTACATGATGAGTGTCTTTTATGCTGCTAGTTCTCATATATAAGTAATATGGGAATATTTTGTTATAAGGAATGAAAGTAAAAATTAATAAGCAATAGTAAATACAATGATGTAGGGTACCCTGAAGGCAAAATCGTCCGTCAACACCTTAGATTTTTTACATAATTGATAAATTTAAATATTTGGTTAAACATTCAAGTGAGTCCACAAACAAACTTAAGGATCTCTCTTAACTTATACATAAAATATTTTCTGTCGATAGCACCAATCACTTATTAGGAAATATGCAGGTAAAAATAAAAGATTATAAGCATTAAATTCTACTGAATTTAACATTGGCACTAACGGACAATAACAAGAAAAAATAATCATCTAAAAAGTATAACATAAATTTGAGTATTCATAGTTATAATATGACTATAATATCTTTGTGGCAAATAAAAATAAAATGAAAGTATAAATTGTGCATCAGACCGATCTCGTCGGGCAACTGTTCCAACATATGCTAGTTCTCTACTGATCACAGACCATTGGCAGCAGCTATGACAAAGTTTGGAAGCTAGGAGCTACAGCGGTGCTCAGCGTGCTCCGACGAGAGAGTCTTCTCACTTCGCTTCGCAATAATAGTCTCTTCACTTGCTTGCCATCTCTGCACTCCGTACTCATCTACGAGCGGAGCTATGTTGGCACTTATATATTCCAATGCTTTATTTTTATCACCACACTTTTATAGGAGGTCGAAAACACGTAGATTGTAAAACTCTAATTTAATGTCCAAATTACATTCCACCCGACGTACTCGATTTTTTATAGCCCATTGTAGTGCAGATCCTACATCACAATTTTTCAGAGCGCCGAAAATTTGATACATTTAAACGAAATACGTTCTCTTCGCATGGGCTAAATTAGTAATGTCGGTCTCAGCTATGAGATAATAGCCAATCTTGATAAGGCCTTCTTCTCGGCCAATTCCACTTCGCATACTTTTCAACAAAAATTTTCAACAATTTTCAAAAAATATTCTACGATTTCACCAAAGTAAATCTGTGAATTTAAATTTTTCTATTCCTATATAAATAATTTGTACCATTTGTTTAGAAAATATTTTTCAAAATTGGTAAAAATTAAGCACTTGTTTAAATATATAGTAAAAAAATTCTATAGAGTTTATATTATGTAATTTTATTCTGCATAAAATAATAAATCTTCAAACAGTAAAAAATTCTTTAACTTTATTTTTAAACTATTTAGATACATCTTACAAGTCCATAAGATCGCAAACAATTAAAATTTTGCCATTAAAAATTTTAAATTTTAAATTTTAAAATTTAAAATTTTGAATTTTGAAAATTACAAATTTAAAATTTGAAATTTGAAATTTAAAACTTGAAACATGAAATTTGAAATTTGAAATTTGAAACTTAAAACTTGAAATTTGAAATTTGAAATTTGAAATTTGAAATTTAAAATTTGAAATTTGAAACTTAAAACTTGAAACTTGAAATTTAAAATTTGAAACATGAAATTTGAAATTTGAAATTTGAAACTTGAAACTTGAAACTTGAAACTTGAAACTTGAAATTGAAAATTGAAAATTTAAAATTTTAAATTTTAATTTAAATTTTAAATTTTAAAACTTAAATTTAAAATTGAAATTTAAAATTTGAAATCTAAAATCTGAAATTTGAAATTTAAAATTTAAATTCTTAAATTTAAATTTTAAAATTTAACATCTGAAATTTGAAGTTTAAAATTTAAAACGTAAAACATAAAATTTAAAATTTAAAATTTAAAATGTTGAAATTTAAAAACTAAAATTTAAATTAAGTGCTAGTCTATATAAATATTTTTAACCCACAAGATACAAACAAACTTAAGGATCTCCCTTCACTTATACATGAAATATTCCCTATTATTTTCACTTTTTAAATTATATTATTTTTTCAACTATCCACTAAAACTTAGAGGCTCACTATCATACTAATAA